>WAAF01013366.1:124274-256919 GCA_013400475.1 Tricholaema leucomelas
CAGAGAAGGAGATCAGGTTGGAGAGGCAGGATCTGCCCTTCCTGAACCCATGTTGGCTGGACCTGAGCCCTTGGCCATCCCTCAGGTGCGCTGTTATCACCCCCAAGATAACCTGCTCCATCAGCTTCCCTGGCACTGAGGTCAGGCTGACAGGTCTGTAGTTCCTAGATTCCTCCATCTGACCCTTCTTGTGGATGGGGATCACCTTGGCCAGTTTCCAGTCTCCTGGGACCTCTCCAGCAGCTCCAAATCCTTCATGTGCTGGGTTCCCAGAGCTGGAGGCAGTGCTGCAGGTGAGGGCTGAGCAGAGCAGAGCAGAGGGGCAGAATCTCCTTCCTGTGCTGCTGCTCTCCCTGCTCTGGCAGCAGCCAGCACACAGCTGGCTCTGGGCTGCCAGCAAGCAGTGCTGGCTGCTGGGCACTCTGGCACCAACTGATACCCCTGAGGCCTTCTCCTCCAGGCTGCTCTTGAGCCACTTCTCACTCAGCCTGAATTTGTGCTTGAGATTGCTCCGGCCCAGGTGCAGAACCTTGCATTAGGCCTTGTTGAACTTCATGAGGTTTGCTTGGACTTTGCTCTCTGACTTGTCCAGGTCCCACTGGCTGCCATTCCTTCCCTCCAGTGTGTCAACCACACCACACAGTTTGGTGTCATCCACATATTTGCTAAGGGTGCCTCCATCCACTGTCCATGTCACCCACAAAGATGTCAAACAGCACTGGTCCCAGTACTCCCCCTGAGGGACTCAAGTGGTCACTGGTCTCCATCTGGACACCAAGCCATTGACTACAACTCTCTGAGTGTGACCATCCAGCCAAATTCTTACCCAGCCAGTGGCCCACCCTTGTGAACAGGATCCAGTCCAGAGCCTCCCTTACCAGCACTCAGTCATGCAAATCCTGGAGTTGATTGCAAGTGTCCAGAACGTGTCCAGAGAAGGGCAGCAAGGCTGGGGAGGGGCCTGGAGCACAGCCCTGTGAGGAGAGGCTGAGGGAGCTGAGGTTGTTTAGCCTGGAAAAGAGGAGGCTCAGGGCAGAGCTCATTGCTGTCTGTAGCTACCTGAAGGGAGGCTGTAGCCAGGTGGGGTTGGGCTCTGCTGCCAGGCAGCCAGCACCAGAACAAGGGGACACAGCCTCAAGCTGTGCCAGGGCAGGTTGAGGCTGGATGTGAGGAGGAAGTTGTTGGCAGAGAGAGTGATTGGCATTGGAATGGGCTGCCCAGGGAGGTGGTGGAGTCTCTGTGCCTGGAGGTGTTGAAGCCAAGCCTGGCTGGGGCACTTAGTGCCATGGTCTGGTTGGTTGGCCAGGGCTGGGTGCTAGGTTGGGCTGGATGAGCTTGGAGCTCTCTGCCAACCTGGTTAATTCTATTCTATGAAAAAAGAGTGTGATTTTGTGATCCACTGCAGCAGTGCTTGGGTTAAATTTTCCTCTGTGCTGGGCCTGGTCCTTGAACTATAGGTTGGCCACTCCTAGTCTTACAGAAGCTGTTCCTGTGCTACCCCTGTGTATTGCCAGGCTTTACTTCCCAAGTGCAGCCTGCATGCTGTTGCTGCCACACTATTGTCTCTTCTGCTCCCAAGTCTTACACTGCAGCATGAGGTGGCTAAGTCAAACAGGAGCCTGAAGCTGTCTGTGTCTCTGTTGGCAGTTCACAAGCTCTGCTTAGAGGTTCAGGCTGTCAGCTTAGGTATGGTGTTCCACTTGTATGGCTCCATTAATCCAGCATGGAGCAGGATTCCAGCCAGGCTGTTAGCTCAGGTGTCTGGGAAGATGTGCTCCAGGCAGTTGACCGGAACCCAGCTCCTGTTGGCACGGTATTGAGTGTGTCTTTGTTTTGATTTGTCTGTGTGCTAAAAGGATTTCTTTTTTCTTCTCTTCAGTGTGTGCAAGCTCTGAAATAAATATAAAAAAGAGAAGAAAGAGGACTGCTGTAAAGGAAACTGAAGAAGGTGGTGAGAGAAAGAAGAAAAAGAGAACACAGTATCAGCCAAATTACTTCATTTCTCTTCCAATCACTAACCCAGAGGTGATGTCCTTTAGTGTATTCATTTGGAGCTTGCACAGCTGGGTGTGCTGGTAGGAACAGGGTTTGGTCTGGAGCAAAATAACATTGGTCAGGTATTTTTAAAAGGAACATCAGCAGCCTGTTCAAAGAGTAACTTTATATTAGGTCACCTTTTTGTGAACAAAAGGTATCACCTGTAAAAGTTTAGAGGAAAAATATTTATCTTTGTCTGCAGTGTGTTTGTCTTAGGTATTTCATGGTATTTTGACTGAAGCTGGCTTGAACTTCCCCTCTGTACTTCCAGTAGTGCCTATTCTGTCGTTTACTTAGACTGAGGAGAAGAGAGATTGCTATTGAATTTAATCAGAAAATCCCCAGCAATGATTTTAGCTCTCCTTACAGACAGGAGTTTAGATGTGGCTGTGTTGCAGGTTTGAGTGGGCAGTTTGTAATTTAATGTCTTCCAGTAAAATTCAAACTGTTTCAGTGAGAGGATATTCAAATGTTTTCAAGATGTGCAGAGAGCTCATTAAGAAAGTGTAGTTAGCAGCTGTTGTCTCATTTAGACAGTGGAGGAGAATCATTTCTAACATGCCAGGGGATTCATACACTCCTAGAATGGGTTGGGCTGGAAGGCACCTCAAAGCTCATCCAGTTTCACACCCTCCTGCCAGGGCAGAGACAACTCCTACCAGCCCAGGTCACTCAAGACCTCATCCAACCTGGCCTTGAACACCTCCAGGCAGAGGCATCAACAGCCTCCCTGGGCAATCTCTGCCAGTGTCTCACCACCCTCACTCTCAAGAATTTCTTTCTTATCTCCACTCTCAATTTCCCATCTCCCAGCTCAAAGCTATTGACCCTTGTCCTGTCACTCCCAGCCCTTGTAACAAGTTCCTCACCAGCACTCCTGTAATCCCCTTCAGGTACTGGAAGGCTGTTCTGAGGTCTCCCTGGAGCCTTCTCTTCTTCAGGGTGCACAGACCCAAATCCCTCAGCCTGTCCCCAGTAGGGGAGGTGCTCCAGCCTCTGATCATCTTTGTGGCCTCCCTTGGGCTCTCCAGCAGGTCCATGACTCTCTTGTGTTGGAGTCATTGGAACTGGTTTCAGTGCTGCAGGTGTGGTCTGAGCAGAGCAGAGGGGCAGAATTCCCTCCCTGTGCTGCTGCTCTCTCTGCTCTGGCTGCAGCCAGCACACAGTTGCCTCTGGGCTGCCAGTGTCCAATGCTGGCTCTGGGACAGTTTGTCACCAGCTGACAGCCTCAGTGTCTCTAGTGGCAGCAGCTTTTGTGTCTGTGAACAGTGGAAGTAGGTACATCACATTTAAAAAGTGAACAGTTTAGCACAATTTCCAAAGTTAGGTTTATTTTTCACTAGCAGGACCTATCTCAAGTGACTTCTAAGTCCTCCTACATCTGTACTATCTCCTCTTTGAGATAGTGAAAGAGAATCCAAAATGGAAATAAACCCAAGCAGGTTTGAGCATTACAGTGCAGTCTCTGATTCTTCAGAACGTCCTGTGTCAGGAGGAGATAGGTGAGGCTGCTGTTACAAGGTCTGGGGGGACATGGGACCGAGGGAGAGCCTTTGCTCCATCTTACTCTGCAGTCTTCTCTCTTCCTGTCTGTCCCTTGCTCTGACAAGTGCAAGAACGATGCAGGGCTTGTATGATCTGATAACATAATTCCTGCTTGAATGGCTGCCTGAGTGGGAAAGTCTTAACTCTGCCTGCTGTGGTAGGTGTCACAGAAGTTTGCTTTTGGTTTGTTTTGTTGTTTTTTTTTCATAGAACCAACCAGGGTGGAAGAGAGCTCCAAGCTCATCCAGCCAACCTAGCGCCCAGCCCTATCCAGTCAACCAGACCATGGCACTAAGTGCCCCAGCCAGGCTTTGCTTTAACACCTCCAGGGATGGGGACCCCACCAGCTCCCTGGGCAGCCCATTCCAATGGCAAGGTTCAGCCTTTTGTCACGTACAGAGGCAAGAAGACAGCTCTCACATCTCAGAGCATTTGGGAATTCCAGGACTTTGCTAGGAAGTCTTGTTTCTACTTGCCTTAGATGTGAAGTTGTTCTGAAGGCAGAAAATGCAGGTTAGGATATCTACAGACAGCATTAACCAATACTGAGACTTAAGACACCTGGGCCGTTGGTAGCCAGAGGGGATCTGGTAATTACTGGCAGTGTTTCAGTCAGTGAGGAGAGACCTTTCTGTCGTTTCGAGGACCTCATTCCAGGGAAGTGTTTTAGGCAATAATCCTCTTTCTTCATATTTTATATTGTCATTTAAGCTTCCAACAAAGAAGTGCTTTGTAATAAGGGATATTTCTGGAACATTTAGTGGTCTGTTTCTCTTGGAAATGAAACAATTTCCTTGCTTTGTGCTTTGAATCTTGAGAAACAAACCATTAATTTTGAATGGATATTGAACTCTGCATAATTGCTTGAGCACAAATGGTTAAACGGATGTTATCACTTGGTGGATTTGCCTTTCAGCCTCCTCCAGTCTTGATTAGAAGTAGAATTAATCTGCTAAATCTTTAAAGCTGCCAGTCTTTATATTTACTTACTGTTATTAATCTTGGAGTGAGCAAACCTAAGTTATTTTATTGCAAGGAACATGCTGGGAGAGTTGGGGCTGTTCAGCCTGGAGAAGAGAAGGCTCCAGGGAGACCTCAGAGCAACCTTGCAGTACCTGTAGGGGCTCCAGGAGAGCTGAGGAGGAACTTTTGGCCAGTGCTGGGAGTGCCAAGATGAGGGAAAACGGCTTTGAGCTGGGAGAGGGGAGAGTGAGAGTGAAGATGAGGGAGAAATTCTTGAGAGAGAGGGTGGTGAGACACTGGCACAGGTTGCCCAGGGAGGCTGTGGATGCCCCTGACTGGAGGTGTTCAAGATCATGGTGAATGAGGCCTTGAGCAGCCTGGGCTGGTAGGAGGTGTCCCTGGCCAGGGAGTTTGAACTGGATGATCTCGAAGGTCCCTTCCAACCCACCCCTCTCGGTGCTCTATGCACTGCTCTATGACAGCAGTGTCAGTGTGGCCATTGCCTGTTCTAGAGCTGCCTGTTGAGGAGTGAATACCTGCAGGCTTGACAGCCAGTCAGACCCCAGAGCTGGCAGTCAGCCACAGCCCAGGCCAGACATGAAGTGTATGAGGGAGCTGGGGGTAGTTGAGGATGTGAGTAGGAAGGGCCTGGGGAGTGCTGCTGAAGGTGGGTTGGTGGGTAAGGGCTGCCAGTGCTGGCTGCCAACCTGGCTGCTGCATGGCATCGATCCCTTTCACAGCTGGGATGGCCTCACTGCTCTGCTGATGTAATTCCCCCCTTGGCTTCTGAAGGGCTTGTACACTTTTTTTCCTCCCTGAATCTCAGATGCAAATTAAGTTTAGAAGCAAATGGAAGTTGGAAATGGAATCTGATTGTAATTCATGATAGGTGATGGCATTTGGGAGGTTTGGTTTGCTTTAAATGCTGAGCTTAACTACATGGTCAGTGTGTTGGTATTTCAGGGAATAGGTGTACTGGGGTTTTGCTGAAACAGGGGTTCCACTTCTGCACCTCAGACAAGAAAAGGTCACTTAGGCAGGATAAGTTCAGTTCTGACATGTGACAGATTTTTTTATTGCAACATGATTTATGATCAGCTTTTCTTCACCTGTCTTACTCTGCCTAAGGCAGCTGTGGGTTTGGAGATGCCTTTTTCTGGCAGCTGGCTTTACCTCCCCTCCTGCCTTCCTAGATTTGGTTCCTTTCAGTTCTACATTGGTTGATTTGTACAGCAGAGTTTGGTCTCCATGGCACACTGGGGAGAACTCCTGCATGGCAGAACTAATGAGCCAGCAGTGTGCAGAGGTGGCACAGAAAGCCGCTGGCATCCTGGCTTGGGTCAGCAGTAGTGTGACCAGGAGTAGGGCAAGGATTGTCCCCCTGTACTCAGCACTGGTGAGGCCACACCTTGAATGCTCTGTTCACTTTTGGGCACCTCAATGCATGAAGGACACTGAGGGGCTGAAGGAGGTGCAAAGAAGAGCAACAAAGTGGCAAAGGGTCTGGAGAATGAATCTGATGGAGAGTAGCTGATGGAGCTGGGACTGTTCAGTGTGAGGAAAAGGAGACTGAGGGGAGACCTCATTGCTCTCTACCCCTGACTGAAAGGACAATATGGACAGACAGGTACTGGTAATTAATCAGTGGTAGAACAAGAGGGAATGACCTCAAGCTGCAGCAGAGTAAGTTTAGGCTGGACATTAGGAAGATGTATTTTGCCAGCAAGAGTAGTCAGGCATTGGCACAGGCTGCCCAGGGAGATGGTGGAGTCACCAACCCTGGAGGGGCACATTTAGGTGTAGCTCTTAGATGTGGTTCAGTGGTGGAGTTGGTAGTGTAGGGTTAATGGTTGGACCTAATGATCTCAAAGGTCTTTTCCAACCTGAATGATTCGATGATTCCCTGGTTAAGAAATGTGGTCAGAAGAGCACTGAGCACTCCATTAGGCAGTGCCTGTGCTCCTTACAGGGCTGCCCAAATAGATCAGGGTGCTTTGTTTTGAACCTGAGAGCTACTGGTGCAGAAGCACCAAGCCAGTCAGCCTATTTCCAGTATCTGAAGGGAGCCTACAGGAAGGCTGGGAAGGGACTATTGACAAGGTCTGGGAATGTCAGGACGAGGGGGAATGGGTTTAAGCTGGAGGAGGGAAGGTTTAGGCTGGATGTTAGGAGGAAGTTCTTTACAGTGAGGGTGGTGAGACACTGGCACAGGTTGCTCAGGGAGGCTGTGGATGCTTCTTCCCTGGAGGTGTTTAAGGCCAGGCTGGATGAGGCCTTGAGCAGCCTGCTCTAGTGGGAGGTGTCCCTGCCTATGGCAGGGGGTTGGAGCTGGATGATCCTTGAGGTCCCTTCCAACCTAAACCATTCTATGATTCTATGATTCTATTTGTGAGGCATTCACCACAATGAAATCCATGAAGGAACCCCCCCACCAGATTGCCTTTGCCTACATGCTGCTTCTGGCCTTTGTAGCCCAAAGCTGCTTTGTCTGTAGTGGCTTTGCTTAGCGTGCTTTAAGAACAGACTCATTTTGTCAGATGGTCAGGGTTATTGGATTTGATTTAATTCCCACTAACATATTCAGGAATTGTTGCAGGGCATTGTGGTTGGTTGGCTGGTTCTAAATCACTGCAGTACAACAATCATAATGGATTTAGAGCTGTGTACACATCGTGTGGGCATCCATCAAAAGAGCTTTGAGGAGAGTCCATAAATTGTGTCTGTTGGGCACTGTAATCAGAACTGTCCAGGGCACATCTCTACAGATTACTGACTGAATGATTTTGTGTTTGGGTTCTTCAGTTCTGGGCTTCCCAGTTCAAGAGGCACAGGGATCTACTGGAGAGAATCCAATGGAGGCTATGAGGATGCTGAAGGCACTGGAATATCTGTGTGAGGAGAGGCTGAGAGCCCTGGGGCTGGTGAGCCTGGAGAAGAGAAGGCTGAGAGAGGATCTGAACAATGGTTACAAACAGTCTCAAGTTGTGCTGGGGGAGGTCTAGGCTGGATGTTAGGACGAAGTTCTTCCCGGAGAGAGTGATTGGCATTGGAATGGGCTGCCCAGGGAGGCGGTGGAGTCTCTGTCCCTGGAGGTGTTCAAGCAAAGCTTGGATGGGGCACTTAGTGCCATGGTCTGGTTGACTGGATAGGGTTGAGTGCTAGGTTGGACTGGATGAGCTTGGAGGTCTTTTCCAACCAGGTTGATTCCGTGATTCTATGAAATATCTGAGGGCTGGGTGTCAGCAAGGTCCCAGGCTCTTTTGACAGTGAGAGGACAAAGAACAACAGGTAGCAGCTGGAACCCAGGAAGTTCCACCTCAGCATGAGGAGAAACTTGTTTGGTGTGAGGGTGCTGGAGGCCTGGAGCAGGCTGCCCAGAGAGGCTGTGGAGTCTCCTTCTGTGGAGACTTTCAAAACCTGCTTGGTTACATTCCTGTGTGACCTGCCCTAGGGCTGGGCTGGATGATCTCTGGAGGTCCCTTCCAACCCCTACCACTCTGTGATTCTCTTTCCTTCTCCCCGCACAGAGCAGCAGCCAAGCTGAGCAGAGCAGGCAGCGTTTCCTTTGGCTTACTGGCTGTGTGAAACTGGATGATCTTCATCTGCTCCAGGAATTTGTCATATTTTTGGCAGCAAACCCCTGCTAAGATGTGCCAGGGAGTGTCCAGTGGTTCATTAGTCACTCCATCCATACCCACTGTGGGTTCACTCAGGTCGCTTAGCACGGCTTTGTCAGAGGATAAAAGTTTCTTCTGCTGGAATGATTTTACACAGTGTTTGGTTGGAGTTTGTATGCTTTCTTCTTCACTTGCATGATGGGATACAGTTACTGAATGCTAACTGTTGTTGCTGTGTCTGTCTCCCCAGATCACTGGCAGGATTCAGGCTGTCCAAGATGCAATAATACAAAAGGATCAAAGGCTTTCCAAAGCGATGGTTCGTGCCGGCTCCTTCCATGTCACCATGCTGCTGATGCATTTGGCCAGTGAAGAAGAAATTAACATGTAGGTATTTGGGGTTACCTTGGCTAGATGCAAACATTGTCCCTGCAGGAGTTCAGGAAGAGACTAGAATGAGTAACTAATGCTGTTGGTTTTTGTGCAGGACAGGCCTAAGTTACTGAAGTTCCTCAACGTTTAATTCATATTGTTGTTAAAATGCTAATCTTAACAGGAGTTATTTTCATAGCTTAGAGCAAGTCCTGAGCTCTGAACAAATGCTTTTCTCCCTTGCATTTTTCTTACTGGGTGCAGAACTTTGGTGCACAAATCTTATGTTGCTGCAGTAATTCTTATAAACCAGTGTTGTGATGAAGAATCACAGAACTGTTGGGTTGGAGAAGCCCTCTGAGATCACTGAGTCCAGACAGCAACCCAGCACCACCATGGCCATTCAGCCATGTCCCACAGTGCCATGGCCACACCTTTCTGGAACACCTCCAGGGATGGGGACTCCAGCACCTCCCTGGGCAGCCTGTGCCAATCCCTGACCACTCTTGCAGCAAAGACATTTTTCCTCATCTCCACCTAACCCTCCTCTGCACAGTTTCAGGCCATTTCTTCCTATCACCTGATACTGGGAGAAGAGCCCAACACTCACCTGGCTCCAATGTCCTTTCAGGGAGCTATAGAGAGCAATGAGGTCTCCTCTCAGCCTCCTCTTCTCCAGACTGAACACCCCAAGCTCACATAGCTGCTCCTCTCCAGACCTGTTTTCCAGACCTTTCACCAGCTTGGTTCACAGAATCACAGAATGTTAGGGGTTGGAAGGGACCTCAAAAGATCATCCAGTCCAGGTGTGGCCAAGAAGGCCAATAGCATCCTGCCCTGGATCAGTAAAATTGTGGCCTGCAGGTCTAGGAATGTGGCAGTGCCCCTGTACCTGGCAGTGGTGAGGCCATAACTTGAGCACTGCGTTCAGTTTTGGGCCCCTCACTACAAGAAGAACATTGAGGGGCTAGGCAGAGGAGGGCAACAAAGGCTGGGGAAAGGCCTTGAGCACATGTCTTAGAAGAGTGGCTGAGGGAACTGGGACTGCTTAGTCTGGAGAAGAGGAGGATGAGGGCAGAGCTCATTGCTCTCTACAGCTCCCTGAGAGGAGGCTGCACAGAGAGAGTGATTGGCATTGGAATGGGCTGCCCAGGGAGGTGGTGGAGTCACCATCCCTGGGGGTGTTGAAGCCAAGCCTGGCTGCGGCACTTAGTGCCATGGTCTGGTTGATTGGACAGGGCTGGGTGCTAGGTTGGGCTGGATGAGCTTGGAGCTCTCTTCCAACCTGAGTGATTCTATGATTCTCTGCAGTGAGATGGGGGTTGGGCTTTTCTCACATGCAGGAAGTGGCAGCACGAGAGGAAATAGACCCAGACAGTGCCAGGGGAGGTTCAGGTTGGATATCAGGAACAATTTCTTCTCAGCAAGGGTTCTCAGGCACTGTCACAGGCTGCACAGGGAGGTGCTGGTGGCTGTGGTGCTGAGGGAGATGGTTTGGTGACAGTGGTTAGCGGCAGCTGGGACAGAAGATGTGAACTGAACTCGGAGTGTTCTTAACCTGTCACTGCCATCTAGTGCCTAGAAAGTCACCACCGACTCAGGAACCACTTTCTGTTGAATCTGAGCATCTGAAAGGTCTTTTAGCAGGCACTAAGAATGCTTCTGTCACTTTGTTTACCATGGTAATCACTGCAAGTGCAGGCAAGCCCAGGATTTCCTGGACTCCTGCATCCCCTGCATGTGACTAATTAACATTCTTACCTTACAGGTGGGTTAGGTGAGCATGGCTCATATCTGAGCTGCTTCAGAGCCCAGCCCAGAGCCCCCAAGCTGCTGCAGGCAGGGGAAGCTCTCCTGGGAGGCCAGGCTGAGGGAGCTGGGGCTGGGAGCTGGCAGCAGAGGAGCCTGAAGGCTGCCCTCAGTGCTGTGCTAAAGATGTGCAGGGCAGTGTTGGGAGGATGCAGCCAGGCTCTGCCCAGGGGTGGCCAAGGGCAGCACAAGGGGCACTGGGGGCAAGCTGGAGCAGAGGAGGTGCCATGGGAACAGGAGGGGAACCTTTGTCAGTGTGAGGGTGCTGGAGGCCTGGAGCAGGCTGCCCAGAGAGGTTGTGGAGTCTCCTGCTCTGGAGAGATTCAGAACCCACCTGGATGTGTTGCTGTGTGCCCTGCCCTGGGTGCCCCTGCTCTGGCAGGAATTGGACTCAGTGATTATCGAGGTCCCTCTTAGCTCCTAAGGTTCTGTGATTCTGTAATTCCATGATGAGCACAAAATAAAAGGACAGGGTCTGATCCAGGCACCTCTTCTAGCTGAGCAGATTTTGATGGAAGGCTCCAGATTTCAAAGGACTCTAACTGACAGAAACACACCTGAGAGACTCAACAATGTCTGGAGATCCTTCCAACCCCTGTGACAGCCAGCATTGAGTTGGGCAGCACTGCTGAACAGGGATCTGCACAGAATGTTTTCATTCTCTCTCTCTCTATACACAACCCTAACCTCTGTTTATGATATGAATCACACAACCATTGAATTGTTTGGATTGGAAAAGCCCTATGAGATCACTGATTCCAGCCAGCAACCCAACCCCACCATGGCCATCAAACCGTGTCCCACAGTGCCATGGCCACACCTTTCTGGAACACCTCTAGGGCTGGGGACTCCAGCACCTCCCTGGGCAGCCTGTGCCAATCCCTGACCACTCTTGCAGCAAAGACATTTTTCCTTATCTCCTCTGACACAATTTCAGGACATTTCCTCTCCTTCCATCACCTGAGATTAGGGAGCAGAGCCCATCCCCCACCTCACTGCAACCTCCTCTCAGGGAGCTGCAGAGAGCAATGAGCTCTGCCCTCAGCCTCCTCTTCTCCACACTGCAGCTGCCCCTCCCCAGCCCTATTCTCCAGACCCTTCCCCAGCTTTGCTGCACTTCTCTGGACCTGCTCCAGCTCCTCAGTGTCCTTTTAGAGTGAGTGGCACAGAACTGAACACAGTACTCAAGGTGTGGCTGCACCAGTACAGGACACAATCACTTCCCTCCTCCTGCTGGCCACACCGTTGTGACCCAGACCAGGATGCTGGTGCCCTTCTTGGCCACCTGGGCACACCCTGGTTCATCCTCACCTACTGTCAGCTACCACCCCCGGGTCCTTTTTTGCCAGGCAGTTTCCAGCCACTCTGCCCCAAGCCTGGAATATTCATGGGGTTGCTGTGACCCAGATGTATGACCCAGTACTTGGTCTTGTTGAACCTCATGCAGTTTGCCTCAGCCTATGGATCCAGTCTGCCCGGATCCCTCTGCAGAGCCTTCCTACCCTCCAGCAGATCAACACTCCCTCCCAGTGTAGTGTCATCTGCAGCTTACTGAGGGTGCCTCAGTCTCCTCACCCAGGTTGCTGGTAAAGACATTGAAGAGAATTGGCCCAGCACTGAGGCCTGGGGACAGCACTGGTGACCACTCTGCAGAAGGTCTGGATGAAGCAGAATCTTAGAGTGTTCTGTTCACTGATCAGGAGGGGAGAACATTCATTTACCTTTGAAGAGCAAAGGCTGCCAAGTAGCCATCTCATGTCAGTGGGGTGCACAGAGGATGCTGGCACATTTTCATCTCAATATCTCTAGGCCTTTGAGAGCAGAAATAAACCCTGCTGAGGAGCTCTAGCTGCTGCTAGCTCTGCCTTACCATTTCTGGGGGGTGTCTAGCAGGGTGGCAGAACCAATCTGCCTTTAGAAAATGCTAATAATAAAGAGTGACTGCAGTGAAAGGAGCTAGCACAAAGTTGTCTGAGCATCAGTTGTTGGAGCAGGTCCAGAGAAGGCCACAAAAATGACCAAGGGTTGGAGCAGCTCTGCTACAAGGAGAGGCTGAGGGAGCTGGGGGTGTTCATCCTGGAGAAGAGAAGGCTTCAGAGAGACCCTGTAGCAGCCTACCAGTACCTGAAGGGGGCTGCAAGAAGGATGCAGAGAGACTGTTTGCAAAGGCCTGCAGTGAGAGGATGAGGGCAGTGGCTTCAAACTAGAGCAGAGCAGATTTAGCCTGGATGTTAGGAACAAGTTTGCACCAGGAGGGTGGTGGAGCACTGCGACAGTTTGCCCAGCAAGGTGGTTGAGGCCCCATCCCTGAAGTTATTCAAAGTGAGGCTGGACAGGGCTCTGTGCAACCTGATCTAGTTGAGGATGTCGCTGCTGAGTGCAGGGGGTTGGACTGGATGAGCTTTGGAGGTGCCTTCCAACCCAGACCCTTGTGTGAATCTATGACTGACGCTCATGAACCTTTGGGAGGCTTTGGCTGTAGAGATTAAGGGCTGTGTAACCACTGTTAATGGATTGAACTTTCACACAGATGTGTTTTTCCTGTTGTGTTTCTCTTGACAGAGCAGTTGGTGCTCTTGCAGACAGCAAGGCCTTTGTAGAAGATCTCCTGAAGGGAAGAACACTGGACTTGTCTTTTGAAGGCATTGATCACTTCAGTAATGCAGTTGGATTTGTGAAGCTGGCAGAAAATGATCACACAGCTATACTGAAGGAAGTAGCAGGTACAGCTTGGCCAGCTGCTTTTAGTGCTTTGAGGGCTTTTTGACAGCCTGGGTGATAATGGAGCACAAAGAGAGGTTGATGCTAATTTAGTCAACGTTAATTTACCTTTAACAGCTGCAAAAGAAATTAATTAATTATAGGCAGTGCTGTTCTCTGCTATCTTTTTATGTAGTATATGTGAAAAACACAGTGCAGGTTTGTAGATGGATATAGAGACTCTCTCCTGCTTGGTTTGGTCCAGCTACAGTCTCCGGCTTCTCAGCTGACTGAGAAGCACTCCTGTATTCATCATAGAATCATACAGAATCTTATTTCCACTCCTATATCATCATAGAATCATAGAATGGTTTAGTTGGAAGGGTCTCTAAAGATCATCAACTCCAAGTTCCCTGCCTCTCAACTAGACTTGGTCACTCAAGGCCTCATCCAGCCTGGCCTTGAACATCTCCAGGGAGGAGGCAGCCACAACCTCCCTGGGCAACCCATTCCAGAGACTCACCACCCTTGTGCTGAATAATGTCTTCCTCAGCTCCAGTCTAACCCTGCTCTGCCTCAGCTTCAAACCATTCTCCCCTGTCCTGTCTCTAGGCACCCTCATGTAAAGTCCCTCTGCAGCCTTCCTGTAGGTCCCCTTCAAGTATTGAAAGGCAGCTCTAAGGTCCCCCCAGCTCCCTCAGCCTGTCCTTGCTGACTTCAAGAACTCTCTTCGTGTCTGTCTTGCAGGGTTACATAGTTCTGTCCTTGATGCCTCCCACCAGCACAGGTTGCTCAAGGCCTCATCCAGCCTGGCCTTGGACACCTCCATGCAGGGGCATCCACAGCCTCCCTGGGCAACCTGTGCCTGTGTGTCCTCACTCTCAAGAATTTCTCCCTCATCTCCACTCTCAGTCTCCCCTCTCCCAGCTCAAAGCCACTGTCCCTCATGCTGTCTCTCCCAGCCCCTGTCAAAAGCTCTGTCACTGCACCACAGGATGCTCGTTGTGGTCTGGCCATGAGAGGGAGCTTGCATTGCACTAACAGAGCAGACATTGAGCTGGCTTTGGGGCCTTGGCTTCTGAGAATTAATTCGCTAGGCTAAACATTTCAGTACTGAGGGCTGCACTAGACAGGCACCCAGGACACCTAAGGAGCTCTTCTCTGTAATATCACTTTCTAGAGATGACTTTAGTCTCAGTTCACTGCATGGATTTTCCTGACAGTCCTTACTAGCAGAGGGATGGAAGCAAGCCATGCTGCCTGTCTTCTCCTGGAGCGCTGCAGCTGGGCTCAAGCATAAGCTGGCGTTGCCAGCATGCCAAAGCAGCCAGGAGTCTCTTCATACTTGTAGCAGCATTCTTGTGAAGACTGCATTGGCAGCCTGTCATCTGTGCACTTCTGTAACCACGATGAAGCAGGACATGTTTTACTGCCTAAAAGATCTTCTGGGTCTTGACCTCTGCTATCAGAGAGCTTGAGTGTTGCTGCAGCTGGGAAAGATCACAGAATCTGAGTGTTAGGGGGTGGAAGAGACCACAGAAGATCATCCAGTCCAACCCTCCAGCCAAAGGGAGGAGAAGGTCACACAGGAACACATCTAGGTTGGTTTGAATCTCTCCAGAGCAGGAGACTCCACAACCTCTCTGGGCAGCCTGCTCCAGGCTCCAGCACTCTCATACTGACAAAGCTTTCCCTCCTGTTCCCGTGGCACCTCCTCTGCTCCAGCTTGCCCTCAGTGCCCCTTGTCCTGCCCTTGGACATCACTTGCTCTCCAACAGCTCAGGCCCCAATCTATCCTGGTCCATGGGCTTGTTCCTTCCCAGGTGCCAGACGCTACCCTTGCCCTTGTTGGATTTCATTCCATTTCTCCCCACTCAGCTCTCCAGCCTGTCTGGGTCTGGCTGAACGGAAGCACAGCCTGAGGGCTGTCACCGCTGCACCCAGTTTGGTTCTATCAGCAAACCTTCTGACAGTGCCTCTGTGCCCTCAGCCAGGTTGTTCATGAACAGTACTGATCCCAGTACCAACACCTGAGGGACTCCCCTGGGCCTTGCACTCCTGTTGATTTTCCAGGAAGATGGAAGTGTGACTGTCTGCCCAACAAGATCTTTTAGTTCCATGGATGTGAGGAACAAGTTCTTTACTATGAGGGTGGTGGAACACTGGAGCAGGTTGCCCAGGGAGGTGGTTGAGGGCCCATCTCTGGAGATATTCAAGGTGAAGCTCAATAGGGCCCTGGGCAATGTGATCTAGTGAGGATGTCCCTACTAACTGCAGGGAGGTCCCTTCCAGCCCAGCCCATTCTATGGTTCTGTAGTTCTGGGCAGCAAAAGCAGAGAGGCTGAGTGTGAAGCCAGGTGGATCACAGAAGCAGTTTGGCCCCTGTTGTGCTGGGGATGTGTGCAGCCATGGGGGGGTGAGTCCAGCTAGGCCTCAGTGAAGGTTTTCCCCTTGACAGCTAATTTTAACCTGTGCAGACTACCAGGACAGTTTACTGTGTAGTGCAGTCAGTGTGCCTGGAGGGGTCCAGGAGAGGTCTGGCTGTGGCTCTCTGGGATGTGGTTTAATGGCTGTGGTGGTGTTGGGCTGATGGTTGGAGGGGATGATCCTTAGAGGCTTTTCCAACCAAAACAGCTCTGTGTTGCTACATGAATACAAAAGACAGGAGCAGACGGTGGCAGGTGTGGGGCTGGAGAGGAACAGTCTGTGCTGGCAGGGCTGCTGCTGCAGGAGCTGCTGTAAAGATCATTGCACCACATACTTAGCATCCATCTGAGGGTGAGTAACATTGCACTGGCTTCAGAAAGAAAGGAGAGAGTTTAAATCAGTCAATTTAGTTCACTTTAGTTCCAGATGGCTGAACCCAAGATAATTGAATTTTGCCTCTTATCACCTAATGAGTAATTTCCTGTGATGGAAAACCTGAGAATTGACAACTGCTGGAATTTGCCATGGCAGTGATGGGTTTGGACAAAGTGAACAGGACATCCCAGTCCAGATCCATAACCACTGCCCTGCAAAGGTACTGCTGTGACATGTTAGGTTGTCTCCTAGTCCATGTGCCGTTGGTTCTGCATCCTGCCAATGTGTGTAGCAGGACTTTGCCAATGTGTGTAGCAGTCAGTACATGTGTGACTCACCCACAGCAAGAGAAGTGCTCTTTCAAAACGAAAGTGCAACACTTTGCTGCCTCCAGATATGAGCATTTATGTCAGCAAATTCTCTCTCTGTAGGGTGTGATGAATGTAACCATCGGAGAAAAAGCATAACCATTGTGTTGGTGGTGCTGCCTGCTGGTGGTCCTTACCTAGCTGCAGGACTGATTCCAGCAGACCTGAGCCTTGTTGATGCCTTTTGGTATTACAGAATTTTCTGCATGCAAGAATTCTCTGCAGGCTGGATGAGGAGTGGATAAAAGCAGCCCTGCAGAGAAGGACTTGGGGGTGCTGGTGGATCAGGAGCTTGACATGAGCCAGCAATGGTTACTGGCAGCCCTGTGTGCTGGCTGCAGCCAGAGCAGGGAGAGCAGCAGCACAGGGAGGGGATTCTGCCCCTCTGCTCTGCTCACCCCTCATCTTTGGTTGGGTTTTCTCCAGGGTAGAGTCAGGCAAAACATCTCAGTAAATACACAGAATACTGCCATAGAATCACAGAGTGGGTTAGGTTGGAAGGGACCTCAAAGCTCAGCCAGTTCCAACCCCCTGCCATGGGCAGGGACACTTCCCACTAGAACAGGTCACTCAAGGCCTCATCCAGCCTAGTCTTGAAGACCTCCAGGGAGGTGCAGTTTTACTCTGAGCCATTCTGTACTGATCCAGCAGTTGTATTCCCAGTGTGCAGTGGTTCTAAGTCTCATTTGTCATCTTTCAGGTCTAACCACGGGCTAACAGTTGGCTGATGGACTCAGCCACATCCAGGGTAAGAGGCAGAGGAGATTGAGCAGTTTGGCCCTTACAAATGTAAGGTACAGAGTGGCACTGCAGAGCACTGCCAGCTGCAGGAGAGATGGCTGAATGCTGTCGAAAGATGTTTCAGGAAGTCACTGAGCTTGTAAAGATAGCTTTAATCTTCCTCGGGTGCGCTGTGGAGCTGCAGATCTTGGTCGGCCTGAGCCCGCCGTGGGGAGCACAGCTCCTGTGTGATTTGGCAGCCTGGCTGCTAATGTTGATGCCTGGGGGAGCGGTGGCAGAGCCTCCTTTGTGAAGCCCCACAGGCACTGTCTGTCTGTGATTCTTGTCGCTGCTCTCTCATTTCCTTCAGTTCAGGCAATCCCCATCAGAAGCTTTAACCTTCATGTGTGTGATCGGACTTCAAATCCACTTTCATGCTGGCTCAGAAGCCTGGCACTGTCTCTTGCCTGCAGCAGCCATGCTTCCTTCCACAGTTCCTTAAAACCCTTTCTTGTGGCCATTTCTTCAAAGAGCAGCATGGATATTAATAGCTCTGCATTGCTGCTTATCTTCCTCTGCTCTCAGGAAAGCACTTCACAGAATCACTGCATGGGTTGAAAGGGATCTTCAGCCAGTTCCAACCTCCTGCCATGGGCAGGGATACCTCCCACCAGCCCAGGGTGCTCAAGGCCTCATCCAGCCTGGCCTTGAACACTTCCAGGCAGGGCCACCCATGAGCTCCCTAGGCAACCTGTGCCAGTTTCTCCCCACCCTCACTCTCGAGAATTTCTTCCTTACTCAGTCTCAGTCTCCCCTCTCCCAGTTCAAAGCCATTGCCCCTCGACCTGTTGCTACAATCCCTTGTCTGAAGTCCCTCCCCAGCCTTCCTGCAGGTCCCCATCAGATATTGAAATGCAGCTCTAGGGTCTCCCTGGAGCCTCCTCTTCTCCAGGCTGCACAACCCCAACTCTCTTACCCTGTCCCCACAGCAGGGGTGCTCCAGCCCTCTGATCACCTCCATCATTTCTCCTTGTCTCTTTTCCCCCTCCATCCCCTCAGGCTACTTTCTGTGTTCCCTGTCTTTGAAGCAGGAACCCTTGTGGCAGTTCTGTTGCTGAGTCACCTTAACCAGCACAATGTCACACTTTGCCCAGGTGTCAGACCCTGCAGGGCCGATGGTGTCTGTAGTCCCAGCCAGTGGGGCCATACTCTGTGATGTTTAATAAGGTGGTGGCAGGACACAGCTGTGGGAGAGGTCTGGTCACCATGGGAGCCTGTGGGTCAGACCTGCTGTGTCTCTGCAGTGAGGCATTCTCTCTGGCCCAGCTTTGCACTGGCTGCTTTGCTTGCCTGGAGTGGCCAGGGGTGACAGGGTCGTTTGGAAGGTACAAGCAGACACACTTAGCAGAGAAGGAAGGCAGGCAGGCCACGTGGGTGCTGTGCAGCAGTCGACTGAGGGACTCATCACAACACCTCATTCTCACAGCCTCACAGACTGGTGGGGGTTGGAAGGGACCTCTGAGCATCATCCAGGCCAACCCCCTGCTAGAGCAGGGTCACCCAGAGTAAATCACCAGGAGCACATCCAGGCAGGTTGGAATGCACAGGCGGAGGCTGCACAGCCTCTCTGGCAGCCTGCTCCAGTGCTCTGCCACTCTGGCAGGGAAGACATTTTCCCTTATGCTTACATGGAACCTCCTCTGTGCCACTCTGTGTCCTTTGCCTCTTGTCTTGTCACTGAGGCACTGAGAAGATCCTGGCTCCATCCTGCTGGCACTCAGCCCTTAGCTATTGGCCAGCACTGATCAGATCCCCTCTGATCCTCCTGCTCTTCTCCAGGCTAACCAGCCCAGGTCTCAGGCTGTCCTCCCAAAGCAGATGTTCCACTCCCCTCAGCACCTTAGTGGCTCTCTGCTGGACTCTCTCCAGGAGTTCCTGATCCTTCTTCAGCTGGAGAGCTCAGAACTGGACACAATACTCCAGATAAGGCCTCATCAAGGCAGAGCAGAGGAGGAGCAGAGCCCTCCTGCCCCTCTGTAGCACACATCTACAGTGCCCTTTGATCAGCCTACCCTGTGGGTAATGCTGGCTTTCAAATCTTGTGATCAGATGCACACTGGGAAACCACTGCCCTGGCACTAAGATCTTGCTGGAGTTGGGAGATGCTCTTAGAGCAGCACAGATCTGAACTGCAGTGTGAGAGATAAGACACTGGCACAGGTTGCCTGGGGAGGCTGTGGATGCTCCCTCCCTGGAGGTGTTCAAGGCCAGGCTTGATGAGGCCTTGAGCAAGCTGCTGGCGAGAGGTGTCCCTGCACATGGCAGGGGATTGGAACTGGGTGACCTTGAAGGTCCTTTCTGTTTGCCACTGTGTACATTTTCCAGGAGGGTTATTCTGGTGTCCTTTCAGCATCCTGCAAGTTAGGCTGATTGGTTTTGTGAAAGGCATCAGCACCTTGTGAGTAAGGGGTGAAGGCTGAGATAGAATATTCAGGAGAGGCTGCTGAGGAGATGGCTTTTGGGTCTTTCCTTGGCTTCTCTCAAAGTCTCCACTTTTGCACAGGCTGTGGAGCCCATGCAGCAGAGAAAGAGAAGTGAATGTTGATCTCTAGGTCTCAAGTGAAAACTTTGAGCATCTTTGAGAACTTTTCTCTTGCAAAGCAATGCAGAAGCTTGTAAAATCTCTTCTTTCATGGGGTTTGACAGCAGCTGCTGAAGTAGCTACTGCAGAAGCCCAGCAATGGTGCGAGGAAGGACTCTGGCATGTGCTGCTGCAGCAGCATAAATGGGCAGAGCTAAGCTACTCTGCTCTGATCACCTCCATTCCCCTTCCTTGGGCCCTCCCCTGGATTTTCCAGCTGGCTGTATTCACTTCCCAGGGTAAGGCATTTTCTTCTAGTTGGGAAAATAATGCACTGGATCCTTCTGTACAGTCGAACTATCGAGTGGTGGAGTTGCTTTGGCCTGAGCTAGAAACAGATTAAAATGTGCATTAAAAATTGGAAATTAGCTGGGAGGACAACAGTGAAGCTCCAGAAATCCCCACCCAAAATCCCCAGGATCCCTGATGTCTTCTGGAGTTCAAACGTGCAGATCCAGTACCAGAGCTGGGAGCTTTGGGTTTCAGCTTTGCTTTGGTTTGCGTGGGAGATCAGCCAAATACAGGCCACAGAACCCACCACAGAGTGGATTTGGACACAGACAATTCTGCTTCCCAAGGCTTGCAGGGAAGGTAGCTCCTGGAGAGTTCTGCTGTCAAATTCTCTTTGAAAGGCAAAAGCAGATGGCAGGGACAGCTTTCTGATTGCCATTACTTGAGTAAAGCCATTTTAACTGCAGAGCTCCCATTGTAACTGCAAGTCCAGGACTCTTCACATGAGGAGGTAGGACCTGCTGAAGTTAAGTGCAAATATCTCTGCCTTGTAGTCCTCAGCATCCTGTTTCTTCCCTGTGCAGTGGCTGTGACTCCCCCTACAGCTGAAAGCACTTCTTTAAGCATCCTATCATGTAGTGTCTTTGTACCTCTTCATCTTTCTTCCCCCTCAGAGATTCTGAAGAAGATATTCCAAGAAAAGGGCATCTTGGCTGGAGAAGAAAGAGCTTTTAACCCGCATCTGACCTTCATGAAGCTGTCCAAATCACCACAGCTACGTAAGGAGGTGAGTTCCTATTTCCCATAGCTCAGCAACAATCCCAGAGTTTATTTTGGAGAGATAGGAGCTGCCTGTGGTGCAGCATCCTGCTCCCTGCTTGGTTGGCAGCTGAAGAGGTAAGGCTTTAAAATACTGATTTTGAAGGAAAAAAACAGTACATGCACAGTCTCAGCACCAGTCCTGTGCTGTGCTTTGAGACACCAGCCCTGATCTTCTCGCTACAGGATCACAGATTCTCAGACTGTTAGGGGCTGGAAAGCATCTCCAGGGATCATCCAGTCCAGCCTCTGCCAGAGCAGGGGCACCCAGGGCAGGGCACACAGCAACACATCCACGTGGGTTCTGAATCTCTCCAGAGCAGGAGACTCCACAACCTCTCTGGGCAGCCTGCTCCAGGCTCCAGCACCCTCACACTGACAAAGGTTCCCCTCCTGTTCCCATGGCACCTCCTCTGCTCCAGCTTGCCCCCAGTGCCTCTTGTGCTCCCCTTGGCCAGCCCTGGGCAGAGCCTGGCTGTGTCCTGCCCACACTGCCTTGCATATCTTTAGCACAGCACTGAGGGCAGCCCTCAGGCTCCTCTGCTGCCAGCTCCCAGCCCCAGCTCCCTCAGCCTGGCCTCCCAGGAGAGCTTCCCCTGCCTGCAGCAGCTTGGGAGGCTCTGGGCTGGGATCTTTGAAACAGTTCCCTGAGGTCCTTCTTGACTTGAGGGGCCCAGAACTGGACACAGTATTCCAGACGTGGCCTCAGCAGGGCAGAGCAGAGGGGGAGATCACAGAATCACAGCCACATGCAGGCTGGCACAGCCCCTCAGGAGCACCAAGCCCAGCCTAGAACCCTGCTCTACAAGATTCACCTTAAACCACAGCCCCAAACACCGCAAACAAACCACCCTGAAACACACCCAGGGTGGGTGACTCCAGCACCTCCCTGGGCAGCTCATTCCAGTCCCTGACCACTCTCTCCCTGAAAAACCTTTTCCTAATGTCCAGTCTAAACTTCCCCAGCCTCAGCTTGAGGCCATTCCCCATTGTGCTGTCTCCAGCTACCTGTGAGCAGAGCCCAGCAGCAGCCTCTCCACAGTGTCCCTTCAGGTAGCTGTAGACAGCAATGAGCTCTGCCCTCAGCCTCCTCTTCCTCACACCAACCATCCCCAGCTCCCTCAGTTGCTCCTCATCAGATTTACTCTCCAGGCCCTTCACAGCTTCCCTGCCCTCCTCTGCACCTCCACATCTCTCCTGTATTGAGGTGCCCAAAACTGAACACAACACTCAAGGTGTGGCTTCCCCAAAGCCTCACCAAGGGCACAATCCCCTCCCTGCTCCTGCTGGACACAGCATTTCTAATCCAAGCCAGGATGCCACTGGCCTTCTTGGCCACCTGGGCACACTGCGGGCTCACACTCAGCCACCTGGGCACACTGCTGGCTCACACTCAGCCACCTGGGCACACTGCTGGCACACACTCAGCCACCTGGGCACACTGCTGGCTCATACTCAGCTGCCTGGGCACTGCTGGCTCACACTCAGACACCTGGGCACACTGCTGGCTCACACTCAGCTGCCTGGGCACTGCTGGATCACACTCAGACACCTGGGCACACTGCTGGCACACACTCAGCTGCCTGGGCACACTGCTGGCTCATGTTCAGCTCCTGTCTATTACAACCCCCAGGTCCCTTTCTGCCAGCAGCTCTCCAGCCACACTGTCCCAAGCCTGCAGTGTTGCTTGGGGTTGTTGTGCCCCAAGTGCAGGACCTGGCATTTGGCCTTGTTGAAGCTCATCCCATTAATGCTGTCCTGTGGATCTAAGTCTATCCAAGTCCCTCTGCAGAGCCTCTCTACCCTGATTCAAATCAACACTGCCACCTCACTTGGTGTCATCACAACTCACTGCTGACACTCTCTGTGCCTGAATCAGGGTCCTCAATAAAGATGTCAAACAGAAGTGGTCCCCACACAGATCCTGAGGAACACCATCAGTGCCCAGCCTCAGCTGGACTGAACTCCCTTGAGCACCACTCTCTGGGCCCTGCTGTGTAGCAGTGCTGTAGCCAGCAGACAGTGCTCAGCCAAGCCAGCAGCAGCAGGAACAGTATCAAAGGCTTTCCCAAAGTCTAGGAATAGAACACTCACAGCCTTTCCCTCATCCAGTAGCCAGGTGATCTTGGCACAGAAGATCAGGTTGGTCAGGCAGGACCTACCCCTCATAAATGCATGCTGACTTGGCCTGATCCCCTCAAGAGAGATGAATCTCTCTTGACCTACTGACCATAGCCCTTCTAGTCCACCCCAGTCTGCCATTGTGCACATTGCTGCCTCATGGGTGTCCTTCTACCCACCAGAGCCCCCAGGTCCCTCTCCTCTGTGCTGCTCTCCAGCCTATCCTAGTCCATGGGGTGGTGCTTCTATCCTTGCCCTTGTGTTTCCTTGATACCATGGTCTGGTTTCTTTTGTGGAACTAGGTGGGCCCAAAGGATGAGAGGACTTGTTCAGAAGCACAGAGCTGAGGAGGGTGTAGGTTGTGTTTGTTTGGGTCATTTTGTTCTGTTAGTGTACAGGAGAGAAGAGGCAGACAAGCTGTGGGAATCAGCTGGGACTGCAGAATGAGACAGGCTGGCAGCTAACCTGCTGGATTTACTCTGGGCTTTTTTGGAGAGGCCTTGGAGCACATCTCCTGTAGTCCTTCTGCAGGCAGCCATTTCTTGCCTGTTTGCTTGCTTTTTTTGGCAAAATACATGGAGCTGCTGGAGAGGGTCCAGAAGTGGCCATGGAGATGATGAGGGGGCTGGAGAACTTCCCCTGTGGGGGAGGGCTGAGAGTTGGGGCTGTTCAGCCTGGGAAAGAGACCTCAGAGCAGCCTTCCAGTAGTTGAAGGCTGCAGAGGGATTGTTTGCAAAGGCCTGCAGGGACAGGACAAGGGCAATGGTTTGAAATGAGAGCAGAGCAGAGTGAGATTGGATGCGAGGAACAAGTTCTACACCAGGAGCCTGCTGGAACACTGCAGCAGGTTGCCCAGGGAGGTGGTTGAGGCCCCATGCCTGGAGATATTCAAGGTGAGGCTGAACAGGGCTTGGGGCAAGCTGATCTAGTGGAGGATGTCCCTGCTGACTGCAGAGGAGTTGGCCTGGATGAGCTCTGGAGGTCCCTTCCAACCCAAACCATTACATGATTCCAGCTATGATGTTTCTAAGCTCACAGCAGTTCCTGTTTATACTAAGAGCTGTTTTTTGAAAGACTGATGTTGGAAATCCACAGCTCCATTAGGTATCAGCTGTTCAGTGATGTACCCCTTGGGTTAAAACAGCTCAGCCAGCCAGGTGAGGCTTTGCCAGTTTGGGGTTTGGTTCTTTTTTGGCTGCTTTGTTTACATTTATCTACCTAGCATGAACTATTAGCCCAGATGTGTACTTTCTGTGCTCTGATATTCACTGCTGCCGACAGAACCAGGTCAGTGTCGTTCCACATCATCTCCTTTAGCCCTCCAGAGTGCTGGATGATGCATGTGGCATTCTAAGTATCCAGTGCCAAGCTCCTATCTGTTACAGACCAGGGGGTTGCTGTCAGCTGACTGTCAGGCGTAGGCATCACTCCTGACCATGCGCTTAGTGCGGTGTTTGATGCACCTACTGAGAACTACCCATAAAAACAGGAAACACAAAAGGAGAAACTATTGTCACAGGATCACAGAGTCACAGAGTGTCAGGGGCTGGAGGGGACCTCCAAAGCTCAGCCAGGCCAACCCCTGTCAGAGCAGCAGCACCCAGAGCAGGTCACACAGGAACACATCCAGGCAGCTCTGGAATCTCTCCAGAGAGGGAGACTCCACAGCCCCCCTGGGCAGCCTGTGCCAGGGCTCTGCCACCCTCACAGGGAAAAAATTCCTCCTCCTGTTTCCATGGAACTTCCTCTGCCTCAGCTTCCACCACTGCCCCTTGTGCTGTCCCTGGCATCACCCAGCAGAGCTGGCTCCAGCCTCTGTCACTCACCTGCACATCTTTATCAACATTCATAAGGTCACCCCTGAGGCTCCTCCTCTGCAGGCTAAGGACCCCCAGCTCCCTCAGGGACCCCCAGCTCCCTCAGCCTCTCCTCATAAGGAAGATGTTCCACTGCCTTCATCATTTTTGTAACTCTTTCAAGCAGTTCCCTGAGGTTGTTCTTGACCTGAGGGGCCCAGAACTGGACACTGTATTCCAGATGCAGCCTCATCAGGGTAGAGCAAAGGGGCAGGAGAACCTCTTGAGGCTGTAGCACTTTTTCATAGAATATCTAATTGCATTTTCAGATCACACAAGAAGGGGAGGGTGGGTGGAGGTTCCATGAGGAAGGATAAAAGCCAGCAAAGAGAACTAAAGCAGCCAGTGCTTTAGAACTACAGTACCAGGGGGGTTCCACATGGAAGTCTCCTTATTGGAAGCAATGCTCTGTTAAGCCACTCTCCTCATGATGTCAGGGTTCTCATCATTTCTAGCTAGGCTCAAACTAGCACAACAGGGTCCTCAAAGGCTAGCACAGGCTGCCCAGGTTGGTGGTTGCATCCCCATCCCTGGAGGTGTTCCCAAGAGGCAGAGATGTGTGCTGAGGGACATGGGTTAGCACCAGACCTGTCAGAGTTAGAGGAGTGTGTCCAGCAGGTCTGGGGAGGTTCTTCTCCCACTCTGCTCTGCTCTGCCCTGCTGAGACCACACCTAGAATACTGTGTCCAGTTTTGGGCTCCCACTTCCAGAGGGACAGGGAGATGGAGAGCTACAAAGATGATGAAGGGACTTGAACATGTCTCCTTTGAATAAAGCCTGAGAGCTGGGCTCTTTAGTCTGAGCAAAGCAGGTCTGAGAAGGGATCTGATCAGTGTCTAGAAATACCTGAGGGGTGGGTGGCAAGATGAAGGTGCCAGGCTCTTTCCCTTGGTGCCCAGTGATATGACAAGGAACAATGGGTACAAGCTGGAACCCAGGAGGTAGCAGCTCAACATGAGGAGACACTTTGCTGGTGTGAGGGTGCTGGAGCACTGGAAAAGGCTGCCCAGAGATGCTGTGGAGTCTCCTTCTCTGGAGCTGTCTGGGTTACTGCACCTTCTTTAGCTTCTCAGGTTAAAGAACTTACTCAGAAGTGGCAGCAACTCATTCTTCATGCTTGGGCAATCCTGAGTCAACCTCCCTGAAATCAGGAGGTACAGTATGCTTCTAGATATCCTTGTGGGGGAGAGAAAGGGGTATGCTCTACCTGCAGATGTTCAGGAATCTCCCCAGATATTGGCATGGTAAGAACAAGGATAGCATCACTGCCTTATGTACACAGAATGTAGTGAAGCACAAAGCAACTGGAGTTTTGCTCCTGAGGGTGATGATTCCATTCCTGCTTCCCTCACCAGCCTGCTTTGTTGCCACAGCTCAGTCACCACCCCTCTGGTTTTCATTTGTCCAGACTGAAATGGTTGTGCCCCTGAGATGTATCATGAAGCACACTTGATAGATGCTGTGTGGCAGTTTGAGGTGCTGTGGTACCTAATGCTGCCACAGCTGCAAAGATTGTGACAAGGATTTCCTAAGCAGAAGATGACTGACAGCTAAATTGCTCTGATGGCTTCTACTTCATTAGTGAGCAGTATGTCAAGTAAGGAGTTTATTCTTAATAGGAAGGGTGGGGAGACACTGGCACAGGTTGCTCAGGGAGGCTGTGGATGCTTCCTCCCTGGAGGTGTTCAAGGCCAGGCTGGATGAAGCCTTGAGCAGCCTGGGCTGGTGGGAGGTGTCCCTGCCTATGGCAGAGGGTTGGAACTGGATAAGCTTTAAGGCCCCTTCCAACTCAAATCATTCTATCAAAGAATCTTTAATGGGCACAGTGGTTGGCAAGAAAAAATGCCTCAAATCTCATTTCTCGAATATCTGCTGCTTGTCTGTAGAGTGTACCTTTAGAGGGCTCTGTGTAGCATTGTAAAACAGAAGATAACAGTGGGAAAACTCCAGGTGCATTTACACCACTGGCAAGTGTTACACCAGGCCTGGTTCTCTGTTACCAGTCAGCTTCAGTGGTGACAACTTCAAGGTGCCAGATACTTTGCAGACACTCTTATGATGCATGATGCTTGCATGATAAGCAAGCAGTGTTTGGAATTAAGTGACACTGAAACTCAACTTGGAAGTAAAGGACTGAGTGGCTCAGCAGTTTGTGCTCCTGGGTTTAATGCTGTCACCAGCCTTGGTTCACAGAGAGCTAACATAAAGAACTTCTTGTGGGATAATAATATTAACAATATTAGCAGCAACAACAACAACAACAAGAATAATAATAGCAGCAGTAGGAATAGTAATAATTATCATGATAACAGTAATAATTGGGATATCAATTATTATTATATTGCTCTGTTATTCTACTAATTATAACTACATTTATGACACTAACAAAAGCAATAACAATAATAAACAGCAATTCTTTCATCATACAGCAGGAAATGCCACACTGAATCAAACCCAGAGCAGTTTATTCAAACTGAAAGCTTTTTGATGTGCACTCACATTCATCTTTTTTGCAGCCTTCAGCTGGGCATAGCAGATAAGATGATGATAATATCATTTGTCTTGCTGGCCTCACTGTTAGTATTATTATTAGTATATAATATGGTCTACTATATAAAATAGGTAATACATATATTAGAATACATAATATAACCTAAATAGAAGCATAAACATATTAATAAGCATAGTAACAACAACAATAACAGTGATGATGATAATAATGATGTATTTCTCATGGAAATGTCTCTGTTTCTGTGACATTAATTCTGGCGTCCTGGAACAGCCTGGTGCTGAAGACAGGCAGAGTCTTTGCTGTGGCTGCATTAGCCATCCTGTGAGCAGCTGGAGCAGGCTGGGCAGTCTGTGATGAGTGTTGTGGTGTCTCTTGTCTCGGGTAGGGAGCCCCAGGCATTGACACCTCCTTGCAGGAGAGGTTATTTACTCCTGTAGTGCTTACAGATCATGTCTCCTGCTTCCTTTACCTGCCAAGGATTTTTTGTTGCATATCTATGCTTCAAACACTGTGTTCAGTGAAGATCCTGTGCATGAGAAGTGAAAGGGAGTCCTGCCTTTCTGCTGTTAGTCCTTGAATGTTGGGTTTTACTCCATGCTGAAAAGCAGAACAGAGCATGTGAATGTCTGGCTCACACCCCTAGGAGTGTTTTCAGTTCCCTAGATTTTCACTCTGCTTTTGTTTACACCCACATGGCATAGGTACACAGTCGTACCTGTAGTTGTACCTTATGAGATGAGTAAATTCCGAGTAAGACCAAACCAGTTGTGTTTATCAGTCCCCACTGATTCTGACCTCCAGCATTCACTGTGTAACAACTCCTGGGGTCTCTGTCACTTTGGACAGAAATGATGGTAAAGAAAAGCCTCAGAACTCAAGAAATCCCTCTGGATTTCCACTTATCAGCCTCTATGTCAATGGTTTGTGTTGTGACAGCTGCTGCTTGCTGGTAGGGTGGCCTGAGGCACAGACTTGCTTGGAATCTTTGATTCTGATCCTAAAATGGCTGAAGGGATCAGTGTGGCACGGTGCAAAACAGCAAACTCTTGGTTTGCAAACTCTTAGGAGAGCACAGAAGTGCTTTGTGGTTTTTCTACAGTACTTTTTAAATGTGGAGATCTAACAGCAGAGTCAGAAAATGCACAATGGATTGATCCAACAGCTGGAAGAGTTCCTTAAATGGCCTTTGGGTGTCTCTGCTTCTGTCTCATACAGTTAGCTGCTGCAGAGGTGCCTAACAAGAGTGCCTGTCTTAGGAAGAAAGGGCACAAGTGCAGACAGTTTGTGACAAGCTAAATGTAGTGTGAGGTATTACTCATAGTGAGCATTCTTTCAGTCACCAACCTCTCCTGCTCAGCTGGCAGAGTGGGGGTGATCTTTGCCTGTTACAGGACTGAGGCTGCGTAGTGCAGCACCTCGTTACACATGAACTCTTCTAAGTCCACATCAGGATCATCAAGGTCCAGGCTAAGAAACTTCTCCACCATAACCTTGCCTTTCTCCATCTGACGGCCTCTCGAGGGGTGGTCGATGCGTTTGATCTCTTTCCCGTTGCGGATCAGTTCTGACACTTCCACTCCTCTCTCTATGATCTTGGCTGGCATTCCTGCTAATGCGGCAATGTTGGCAGCATGGCTAACAGTGGACATGCCCTGTTTGATCTGATAGAAAAATATCAGTTCATCTCCATCCTGGTGGGTCTCCATGGTCAGGTACTCCAGAAGGGGTGTGTCAGGCAGAAGTTCTAGCTGCATTAAACTGTGAAAATTAGTAGAGACAAAGACCTGGGGACACTGTGTTCCTTGACTGATCCAGTACCTCAGGACAGCAGCCAGAAGGGACAGGCCATCCAGTGTGTTGGTACCTTTACCAAACTCATCAATAAGTACCAAGGACCTCTCTGTGGCATTGTTGACTGCCTTGGCAACCTGGTTAAGATCAATCATGAAGGTAGAGAGCCCTACAGAAACAGATTCCCTGCTGTGGATTCTTGTGTAGATAGCATCAATTACTCCAATCTCTGCCTCTGCTGCCGGGACGTAACTGCCGATGAGGGCCATGAATACTATCAGACCTACTTGCTTTAAGTAGACACTCTTTCCAGATGAGTTGGGTCCTGTGATGATCTTTATTCGTCTGGTAGCCTCTCCACTGTTCACAGGATTGGCCACAAAAGTCCTTGCACACAGTTCCATGAGTGGATGTCTTCCTTCCTTGATGTGGAAGCCGTGGCGGTGAGTATAGCGTGGGCGGCAGTAGCCATTCTCCCGTGCCATCTCTGCCAAGGCCAGGAGCACATCCAGGTGTGCAGTGTACTCAATCACATTGCTAAGCACTTCAGACTTCTCCAAGATCCTTGTCTGCAGCTGGTGCATAATGAGTGCTTCCTGGTCTCTGATCTCACAGTGCAAGTCACCCAGCAGGCTGTCCAGCTCCTTCGTCCTAGCACTTCTGTAGTGCAGTTTATCCTCGGACAAGAACATGAAGTCCAGGCTTTCAATTTCAAAGTCGCTCTTGTCCACCATAGTTGGGAGCCGTGGAATGGAGAGCAGGAACCCAATCAAAGGAATGTAGATCACAGAACAGGAGGGAATATTACTGTCCAGGGCCTCCAGTTCTTTTCGTGCCACTCCTGTAAGGAAGTCTGACAGTCCCATCAGCTTTCGTTTCTTCTCATCGATGGTGGGGTCCACATTGGGTCTAACAGAGAAGCGGTTCTCTGAAATGCTGCCTTCAAAGTCCACCACTTTGCTGATGAGATTAGCAATGTAGTGCAGATCATCGGTGAAGACACGTGAGATAGTCTGGAAGAGTTCAATAGTGCTGGGCAGAGAGCGGCAGGTGTCTCTCAGGCACACCGCACTGCACACCGTCTTATAGAGTGCTTGCCAGTCCCCAACCTTTGTGTGGGACAGAGTCATTCTTTTCAGGATAAGGGGCACATTCTTAATATTCCTGAGGCTACTCTGAAGAGTGAGGACTGTCTCATGGTTCTGAGCCAGCAGGAAGAAGTGGATAACATCAAGTCGTTTGTTCAGCTCTGTCCAGTTCCTAGTAGGCCGTGTAAGCCACAGCCTCAGCAGCTTCTCTCCCCACTTGCACCTGCAGCGGTTTAAGATCCCGTATAAGCTGAAGCCCTCTTTCAAGCCACTGGACAGCTTGTAGACAGAAGGGTGGATGTCACTTTTGAAGATCTGCAGGACGCAGTAAGCATCTTGGTCCATATTCACAGTCTCTGACAGCACAAACTTTTTAAAGGCCAGAATAGGAACCGCAATGGAGGTGTCTTCAAGCTCAACTCCGACCCTTTTCCTGTCCAGGAACTTCAGGAGTGCCCCCAGAGCCCGTATCATGAGTGGGCTCTCGAAAGGGATGACTGAGGACAAGTAGAGAATTTTCTCTGTTGCGGTCATATGAGATGGGATGAACGGAAACTGCCGAGATAGGATCCGCTGCTTGCTGACTTCTAGGCCAAAATCCGCGTTAGGGAACAGGACAACCTCTGGTCTTCCTAGGTCTTTATCACCAGCTGGAGCTGTTAGGTTGGCCAGGAATCTGGCAATATTCTGATCCTGTTTTGCACTGGTCACTATGCACTGAGGATTAACTTGCCCAATCACTCTATGCAGTAGCTGGAGGTCTTCATTATCAGGTATGTCAGGCATGAAGTAAACGGAGCAGTCTTCAGCGTCATAGTAAGTGACTGCAAGCTGCCCCGCGTACCACAGAACAGACATATGTGCCTCAGAGTGCTCTTGCTCCTCTTGTTCAGGCCCAAGTGGTGGTGGCACAGCACTGCTTGTGCTTGGTGCGGCACTCATCCTGTTGGAGAGAGGAATTTTTATTCACAGCTCATCCAAAAAGGCCTGAGAAGTAAACTGCAATTGACAACAGCAAGTTAACACACGCTTCTCCAACCCTGGAGAAACAAAGATGCTACAATGAATTAAGGACAGGTGTGATCTGTTCAGGTCCCCATTAGGTCTAGGCACATGATTGTCCACCTCTGCTCAGCACTCAAATACTCTGTTCGGTGTTAGAGCCCTCACTACAGGAAGGACACAGAGGTGCTGGACCGTGTCCAAAGAAAAACAAGGAAGCTGCAGAAGGGCCTCAAACACAACTCTTGTGAGGAGCAGCTGAGGGAACTGGGCTTGTCCAGTCTTCAGGTTGCTCAAGGCCTCATCTGGCCTGGCCTTGAACACCTCCAGGGAGGTTGTGGCACACAGAAGCGCAGAATGTGATGGAAGATCAAAGATCACATTCTGTGCTTCTGTGCTCCGCAGCCTCCCTGAGCAACCTGTGCCGGTGTCTCCTCACCCTTACTCTGAAGAATCTCTTCCTCCTCTCTACTCTCAGTCTCCCCTCTCCCAGCTCAAAGCCATCGTCCCTTGTCCTGTCACTCCTAGCCCTTGTCAAAAGTCCCTCGACCGACCCAATTCTTTCCACCTCTACTCACCCTCCTCACTGCGGCCAGCAGCTCGTCACGGCCGCTGCCTTTTCGCGAGTCCTAAACCCTTTGTGTTGTCCCCCGGGTGCTGCTGCCTTTCCCCGATGCACTCTGCCCTGCTCTTCCCCTCCGCGCTCTGCCCTTCCCCTCCGCGCTCTGCCCTTTTCCTCTGCGCTCTGCCCTTTCCTTTCCCCACTACGCTCTGCCCTTCCCCTCTGCGCTCTGCCTTTCCCTTCCCCTCTGCGCTCTGGCTTTCCCCTCCGCGGTCTGCGCTGCCGCCGCACGGTCCTTCAGAAGCAGGCAGGCCGCGGGCGCCGTCCCGCCGCAGGCAGTCGTAGCTCGCCAGCCGCTGTCTCCCGGCGTGTGGCGAAGGGCCCGCAGCCTGCCGCCTGTGCGGGACCGCCCCTGCCCTTGGGGATCCTCCTGCCAGCCGCTGCCCGGCCCCCGTGCGGAGCCCTGCGCTGAGGGGTAGGGAGAAGAGGGGGCTGGAACAAGTCCCCGAAGCAAGCCCATCCCAGCGTGGTGTCAGCGACACCGCGAATCCAGCTCCATGGCGTTGGGCTGCGCATTAACGAGCAGGCGTTGCCTTGCTGCAGCCCCCAGCAGCTGCTCCCGTTACTGGAAATCCCACTCGGTTTTCCCGTGGCTGCTTTCCCCAGCGGCCCTCAGCAGTGCTCCACAAGCGGAACTCGGGGCCCGGGCAGCGCTTGAACCGCGCTGTACCTGTCCCAGCAGTGCTCCATAAGCGGAACTCGGGGCCCGGGCAGCGCTTGAACCGCGCTGTACCTGTCCCAGCAGTGCTCCATAAGCGGAACTCGGGGCCCGGGCAGCGCTTGAACCGCGCTGTACCTGTCCCAGCAGTGCTCCACAAGCGGAACTCGGGGCCCGGGCAGCGTTTGATCCGCAAGGCTCCAGCCTCCCGCCGCTGCTAATGCTTCACTGGGGCGTGAAGTGGTGGTGCTAATCTCTGCCTCTTTTATCACACCGGTACTCGAGGCTTCACATTTTGACAAGTGCCTTCTCTGGGCTGAAAAGGTCTTTTTGTTGCTGACTGATGTCTAAATGTATGTCAAAGAGCTGCCAGCCAAAACGAAGGAATCCTGATTTCGTTCCAAAGCCACTGCAGTCCATAAGGGCCAATCCGGCCATAGAATATCAAGCTGTCAGTGATGGCAGTGAGGCAGGATTACACTGGGCCTCCCAGCGGGTCTGTGTAGCCATAATACTAAGTGTCCACCGTTAGATGTAGGTTTCAGAGATGTAGGAAATGGGAAGTAATTTTTCACCTCTTAATTAGACTTTAGGGAAGCAAAAGTCTCTAAATCATTAGAGAGCCCACCTGGCAGACCAGCAATTGTGAGGGAAGCACCACGAGAATGTGTGAATGATCTCTGCTCTGGGGAGACTGCACCTGGAGTAGTGCATCCAGGCCTGGGCTCCCTGCTTCAGGAGGGACAGGGAACTGCTGGGGAGAATCCAGTGCAGGCTACGATGAGCAAGGGCCTGGCACAGCTGTGTGAGGAGGAGAGTCTGAGAGCCCTGGGGCTGCTTAGCCTGGAGAGGAGAAAGCTGAGAGGGGATCTGAGCAATGGTTACAAATAGCTGAGGGCTGGGGGGCAAGAAGCAGGGGCCAGGCTCTGTGCAGTGCTGTCCTGGGGTAGGACAAGGAGCAGTGGACACAAACTGGGACACAAGAAGTTCCACCTCAACAGGAGGAGAAACTTTGTTGTGAGGGTGCTGGAGGCCTGGAGCAGGCTGCCCAGAGAGGTTGTGGAGTCTCCTTCTCTGAAGACTTTCAAGCCCCACCTGGATGTGTTGCTGTGTGCCCTGCCCTGGGTGCCCCTGCTCTGGCAGGGGGTTGGGCTGGATGAGCTCTGGAGGTCCCTTCCAGCCCCTACCATTCTGTGAATCTGTCATTCTGTGAGTATGGTGCTCAGATAAATTAACGTAGTGTAAGGGTGTGAGGAAGGAGGCAGTGTCTGTGCCTTTTAGGGTGTCAGCTGCAGAAGAGGCTTAGAAAAGGAGGCCCTGGGCACATGAAGAGACCCAGACCTGGAGGGATATGACTCCTGAGCAGCCCTGCAGAGAAGGCCTTCGGTGTGTCAGTTGGTGCCAAAGTGCTCAGGAGCCAGCATTGGGCACTTGCAGCCCAGAGCCAGCTGTGTGCTAGCTGCAGCCAGAGCAGGGAGAGCAGCAGCACAGGGAGGGGATTCTGCCCCTCTGCTCTGCTCTGCTCAGCCCCCACCTGCAGCACTGCCTCCAGATCTGGGAACCCAGCACAAGAAGGACCTGGAGTGGCTGGAGAGGGTCCAGAAGAGACCATAAAGAGGATCAGAGGCTGAAGAACCTCCCTATGGGTATACGCTGGGAGATTGGGGGCTGTTCAGTCTGGAGAAGAGAAGGCTCCAGGCAGACCTCAGAGCAGCCTTCCAGTACCTGAAGGGACTTCAGGAGAGCTGGAGAGGGACTTTTGACAAGAGCTGGGAGTGACAGGATGAGAGACAATGGCTTTGAGCTGGGAGAGGGGAGAGTGAGAGTGGAGATGAGGGAGAAATTCTTGAGAGTGAGGGTGGTGAGACACTGGCACAGGTTGCCCAGGGAGGCTGTGGATGCCCCTGCCTGGAGGTGTTCCAGGCCAAGTTGGATGAGGCCTTGAGCAAGCTGTGCTGGTAGAAGGTGTTCCTGCCCATGGCAGGGGGTTGGAACTGGCTGAGCTTTGAGATCCCTTCCAACCCAACCCATTCTGCTTCTATGATTCAGTGATGTGGTTCTGCAGCAGAGTGCTTAACTGAAGCAGAATATTCAGCACATGATTGTTTCCATCTTACTTTTGCACCCTGACGATGTTTTCCATCCTAAGTACCCCGATTGAATAGGAGCTGAATTTGAGAAGTCAGCCTGCTAGCAGAATAGCTAATTGAATCTTATGGTGCTATTTAAAGGTGAAGAGGATTGACTCCAGGCTGTATGAAGAGTTTAAAAGCCTTTACTTTGGAGAGGAAGTGCTGCACCGCCTGGATCTTTGCTCTATGATTAAAAAAAAGCAACCCAATGGGTACTACTACTGTGAGTCCTCTGTAGTTTTGGGTGAGTACAGCTTCATTTTCCTACTGTATCAACTGTGTCTGTAAGCTGTGTGCCTGGAAAGCCATTTTTGGTGACATGTGTGTCAGACAAGTCTTAGAGTGATGCCCCTGGAGCCCGGCGGGGATCTCTTCACCTCTGGCACTCCAGAACAATCTGCAGTGCTGCTTGCTGGCGGCCAAAGTTTATCTGCAACTGTCCACCCACAGAATCCAGCTCTGTTTCGTGTCCTAATATGAGTGTTTCAGGTAAGTGAGATGTGCCAGTGCCCAGAGCTGCTCCTCTCTCTGTTGGTGTAAAGCAGCCTGGGTGACTGCTAATGGGCGGTGACTGCAGCCCGGGAGCTGCCTGAGTCCCGGAGCTGTCACCTTACTGGGACTGCATTCTACACAGAGAGAATTTCACTGCTACCACAGATTCCAGGAGAGCTGCTCAGACTACCATCGAGGTGAATGCTGCTGTCCATCCTTACAGTCCCTTGGCAGCTATTTCTTAGCCCTGAGAAATGTGGGGGTGCTTCACCTTGTGTTCTCTCTGGGCTCTGTAATACAAAGACCTGTCTCGAAACTGGAAATACCCAGCTCCAGCAGGCAAAGCTGCAGCTCTGAATGCTGCTGCCCAGCCTTGAAAAGTCTTGGAACCTGTTTCATACCACTAAGAAATTTTGGGGTACCACCTTTGCTTATAACTCACAACGTTTCACTTTGTGTTTTAGAACAGAATATAATAGAGTACAATAGAAAAGAATCAACCAGGTTGGCAGAGACCTCTGTCCAGGCTCAGTAAATGCTCAGATTCAGAACTGAACATGTCCAGCTGCTGCTCTGCAGGGAAAGTGGAAGCCCTGAATGCTGTTGTCCATCCTTGAGAAGCCTTGGAAACCATGTCATAGCCCCAGGCAGTCTGAGGGCACCACCTTTGCTTTGGCTTGTAACCCACAGTGTTTCACTTTGTGTTCTGTTTGGGCTTGGCAAAAGGTCAGATTCAGAACTGAGTGTGTCCTGCTCCTGTTTAGCCAGGGAAAAGTGCCAGCACCAAATGCTGTTACCCACCCTTGAGAAGCCTTGGCAAGCTTTTCAGTGCCCAAATGCATTTGTGGGTAGCATCTTTGCTTAAGCTCATAACCTGTGGTGCTTCACTTGTGCTCTGGGCTCAAAACTGAGCACATCCAGCTCCAGCTCCAGCAGGGGAAGGGCCATCATGACTAAACCTTGCTCAGACACCTTGCCTAGATCACTGCAGTGCTAGAAGTCACAGCTATGCCCTCCTGCTTTATCTGAACAGTCTTCTTATCCCTGTGGTTAATATTCTAGGCTTGTCTTCTCTTTTTTGCCAGTAATCATGCATAGCTGGAAGTTCAGGTGCTGCCCATGGAAGGTCTGTACTCTGGGATAATGGCTTCTGCAGTCCACCTCTCTGTGGTGGTTGGCTCCTAGTAGCTAACAGTGGATGTCAGAGCTGCTGATAGTGGTGTTAAAGCCATGAGTTCAAACACTTGAAGTGGAACAACTAGGGAATGTTGAGGATTCTTTTCCCAGATGCAGGCACTCCTTTAAGTGTGGGAATGTCTTGTGTGATGTGTGGGGAGTGCCTTTAAAAATAGCAAGCCTGTGCCTGTAGATCTTTAAGAAAGCAGATGCATAGGAAGGTGTTGTATGGCAGCTGGCTGTGCATGAGCCAGCAGTGCCCAGGTGGCCAAGAAGGCCACTGGCATCCTGGCTTGGGTCAGAAACAGGGTGGGCAGCACAGGAGGTGCCCATGCCCCTGTGCTAGCGCTGCCCAGGCCACCCCTTGAGTGCTGTGCTCAGCTCAGGGCCCCTCACTGCAGGAAAGACATTCAGGAGCTGCAGCCTGTCCAGAGCAGGGCAGTGAAGCTGGAGAAGGGCCTGGAGCAGCTGAGGGTGAGGAGGGGCTGAGGGAGCTGGGGGTGTGCAGGTGGAGAAGAGGAGGCTGAGGGCAAAGCTCATTGCTGTCTGCAGCTCCCCACAGGGAGGTTGGAGCAAGGACAGGACAGCCTCTGCTGCTTGGTGGCAAGGGACAGGAGCAGAGGCAATGGTTCCAAGCTGCCCCAGGGGAGGCTCAGGCTGGAGCTGAGGAAATATTTCTGCACTGGAAGGGTTCTCAAAGACTGGCACAGGCTGCCCAGGGCAGTGCTGCAGTCAGTATCCCTGGGGGTGTGCCAGCAGTGTGGAGCTGGTTTGGTGTTGGCCCTGCAGTGCTGGGTGAGGGTTGGAGTGGATGGGCTTGGAGGGCTCTGCCAACCAGATGTATTCTGTGAGCTGTGGTCAAGCAGTAATACATCCAAATGTGAGGTTTTTAGATGAATTGCTGTTTTTCTCCTGTCCTAACTGAGCTGATTCTTTGTACATGTCATGTTAGAGGTGAATGGAGTCCATAGCAGGGATCAGGCTGTGGACTTTGGAGATCAGTTTAGATTTGTTGTCCTTTGTACTGCTACAGCCTGGCTTTTGTGTTTGAGGATTGTTACTGGCTTTCTGCAGTCGTGGCAAAGGTTGGGTGTGGTGTTGGAGGACACAGGATGCTGAAATGCTTACTTCAAGTTCATGTGAAGACTTAGCTTAGGCTTTTTTTCTGCTGTCCCTGCTGACTGCAGGGGAGTTGGATGGGATGACCTTTGGAGGTCCCTCCCAACCCAAACCATCCTGTGACTCTGTGATCCTACCTGCAAGGCATCAGTGAGCAGTAGCTCCATCTCAACAGGAATGTGAGCAGTCTCAACAAATCTTCATCAAGCAAAGCTTTAACTTTGACCTACTTGAGAAAATGTCTCTTCTTGTATGGATCCTCCTACGGTGGGAATGGGAGAAATCTGCAGAGAGGTCTCTGCAGTGAAGTGCTTTGAGAAGTTTGCTCTCCTACACCTTGCAACAGTCTCCAGATTTCTGATAGTTAAATGTTTGCACAAAACCCAACAAGTGAGCAGAAAATTCTTCCCTGGAGCTAACATTGCCCACACTGAAGTGTGCCAGCCTTGGTGATGGAAATATTCCTGCTCTTGGAAAGGAAGAGCAGAGCATGGAGCAGGGACACCTTCCCGGGCTGTTGCCATCCCAGCTGACAGAACAGGAATCTTGCAGTCTTGTCTCCTGTGGAAATTTCTAAACAAATCCCTGACTTCATCCATAAGGAATAAGGAATCTTGAAGCTGAAAACCTCTGGAGATTATGAGTTGATGTCCTTAAGGAGTAGGAAGTCTTGAAAAGATGAAAAGTTCTCTGTTAAGAAGATACAGAGTTGAGAACTGAGATATCTCAAGAAGATGAAGATTGTATGAGGGTGCTGTGCCATCTCCAAATTCTGCAGCACCTTTAATGGTCTGATGGACTCCTGGGTTCAAGGGGGACAGGAATCTGCTGGAGGGAGGCCAATGGAGGCTATGAGGCTGCTGAAGGGCCTGGCACATCTGTGTGATGAGGAGAGGCTGAGAGCCCTGGGGCTGGGTAGCCTGGAGAGGAGAAGGCTGAGAGGGGATCTGAGCAATGGTTACAAATAGCTGAGGGCTGGGGGGCAAGAAGGTTCCAGGCTCTTTTTGGTAGTGATAGGGCAAGGAACAACAGGTACAAGCTGGAACCCAGGAGATGCCACCTCAGCATAAAGAGAAACTTGTTTGGTGTGAGGATGCTGGAGGCCTGGAACAGGCTGCCCAGAGAGGCTGTGGAGTCTTCTTCTCTGGAGGCTTTCAAGCCCCACCTGGATGTGTTCCTGTGTTCCCTGCCCTGGGAGACTCTGCTCTGGCAAGGGGTTGGACTGGATGATCCCTGGAGGTCCTTTCCAACTGCTACCATTCTGTGATTCTGTGATTCTGTAATTCTGTGGTACCTCAAAGAAAAGGAGAAGGTCTGATCCAGGCACCTCTCCTGGCACAGCTGATTATGGTGGAAGGCTGCAGCTATCACAGACAGAAGCACACCTGGGTGATGCATTGGGCTGCAGCTAACACAGACAGAAGCACACCTGGGTGATGCATTGGGCCCCACTTTGCCTAAGCACACTCTGGTTCTTTTCATAGTCCCCAGAGCTGCACCTGGGGACAAGGTAGGTTAGACCTGGCTATACCTGCTGCCTGAGCTGCTGGCTTTCAGCTGCTTTTCAAGGTCTGGATCGTTTCATTCTTGTGCCATAAAACAAGTGCTCTGCTTGATCCAAAGGTGCTGCTGGACAGCTAGAGCTGGCTCTGAATTCCTGCTGTTTGGTCCAGCTTTCCATAACTCCTGCTGTTAGCAGGTAGTGCTGCTTGCAGGACTGCTTGCAGGACTCTGTGCAGGGGTTTGGTAGCAGCTTGGTTTCTGCCTTGTGGTAGCTTCCTCCCTGTGCTGCAGTTCACAGAGTCACAGGATCAGAGTCACAGAATGGTGAGGGTTGGAAGGGACCTCCAGAGGTCGGCGAGTCCAACCCCCTACCAGAGCAGGGTCACCCACTGCAGGTCACACAGAACACATCCAGATGAGGCTTGAAAGTCTCCAGGGAAGGAGACTCCACAGCCTCTCTGGGCAGCCTGCTCCAGGCCTCCAGCACCCTCACAGCAAAGAAGCTTCTCCTCAGGCTGGGTGGAAGTGCTGGCTGGGCTTGCGATTAAATACTTACACCATCCTTTAAACGTGTCAAGCCCTTTTCAAGTGCTAATTGCTGTTATTGTTTCTGTCTGCGCTTAGGGCTGCCTTTATTTAGCTTGAGTAGAGTGTTGCAAACAAAAGCAAAGCAGCACAGAGAAAGAAGAGTGAAAGAAAAAGCAGAATTCTTGGAAGCTGTTCTCCCTCAGAGGTAGCACAGGGGAAGTCTCATCTAGAAACTCCCATTTACCAGCCACACAGAAGAACCTTATCACAGCTTGCAGGCTGAAGCAGCTTTCTTTCAGGTCTGTATAATCACATTTGACTTCAATGACTGTAAACAAATTCTCTTTGAAACAAGGCTCCAAAACTCTTCATGAAAGGATGCTGAAAGTATTTAAGGAGGAGATACTGAATGCTGCAGGCCTAGCTAGGGTAGGGAGATTTACATAATGATCCCTTTGATGGGCAGAAGACTACCCAAGAGTTTCCACTGGTGGCTGGGGGATGAGAGGATTGAGAGCAGCCTGGCAGAAAAGGACTTGGGGGTGGGTGAGCAGCTGGGCAGGAGCCAGCAATGGGCACTGGCAGCCCAGAAGGCCAAGAGCAGCCTGGGCAGAGATGGAGAGAGGGCATCTTGCCCCTCTGTTCTGCTCTGGGGAGACCTCACCTGCAGGGCTGGGGCCAGCTGTGGGGTCCTCAACACAAGAGAGACCTGGACCTGATGGAGTGAGTCCAGAGAAGGCTACGAAAATGATCAGGGGGCTGGAGAACCTCTGCTGTGAAGGAGGCCTGAGGGAGCTGGAGGTTCCAGAGGACACAAAGATGATCAAAGGGCTGAAGCACTTCTCCTGTGCAGACAGGCTGAGAGAGTTGGGGCTGATCAGGTTGGAGAAGAGAAGGCTTCAGGGAGACCTTAGAGCTGTACTTCAGTATCAGAAGGGGATCTACAGGAAGGCTGGTGAGGGACTGTTCAGAAGGGGCTGTGGGGATAGGCTGAGGGCAGTGGTTTGGAACTGGAGCAGGGCAGAGTTAGGTTGGACATCAGGAGGAAGTTCTGCACAGTGAGGGTGGGGTAACACTGGCACAGGTTGCCCAGGGAGGTGATTGAGGCTCCATCTCTGGACACATTGAAGGTCAGACTCCTAGGCAGCTAGAGCAGCCTGATGTAGTTGGAGGTGTCCCTGCTGCCTGCAGGGGGGTTGGACATTATGACCCAATGCAATCTGTGAAGCTGTGGCTGATCACTCAGATGAAGGAGTTCATACTGAGAAACTCAACTCATTCAGTATCCCTTGGTCCTCTGAGATTTGAGGTGACATGTGCCAGCTGCCATGAGGTGGGTGGTCTGAAGGAAGACACCTTGATGGCTTGCTGGTTTGTTTAAGTCATAAGCTAAGCTCTACTTTGAGAGTGAAGCTTCAACATGATTGTCACTGTCATGTCCAGTTTTAGCTCCTGAGCACACAGCCTGTGGGGCTGGCAGGGAGCTGCAGAGAAATCTCCTGCTGCAGATGTCTGTGGGCTCTGCCGAGGACAGCGAAGGCTGCTCTGGAGCATGTTGGACAAGGCTGTTGCTGCAGGCCCGGCAGTTGTGTCCCCTCTGCCCTCATTCGTGTCACTCCCATGCTTCCCAGAGTTCTAAACGTGCTTTTAAAGCCTGCAGCTGCCACACAGGGCTGTGTTGTGGCACAGAAAAGCCAGGGTAGCCTGCAGCTGCAGGGAGCTGTGGGCATTGTGGCAGTCAAACTGGAGGCCTGTGGCTAGTGCTGTCCTCCAGGGGTCCATACTGGGCCCAGCCCTATTCAATATATTAATCACTGATCTGAATGAACAGAGTGGTCCCACAACCAGTTTGCTGGGATCAGTGGCTGACACAACTTGGAGCAGTGGCTGACACCCCTCAGGCTGTGCTGCCATCCAGTGTGACCTGGCCAGGCTGGAGAAATCCAATGGAATCCAACCAGGACAAGTGCAGAGTCCTGCAGCTGGGGAAGAGCAACCTCATGGACAGTACAGTCTGGGGACTGAGCTGCTGGAGAGCAGCCCTGGGGAAAAGGACCTGGCAGTGCTGGTGGACAGCAGGATGGGCAGGAGCCAGCAGTGTGACCTGGTGGCCAAGGAGGCCAAGGATGTCCTGGAGTGCATCAGGAGGAGTGTGGCCAGCAGGTCAAGGGAGGCTCTCCTGTCCCTTTACTCTGCCCTGGTGAGGCCTCACCTGGAGTGCTGTGTCCAGTTCTGGGCTCCCCAGTTCAAGGACAAGGACTTCCTGGAGAAAGCACAGCAAAGGCCTACAAAGATGCTGAGGGGACTGAAACATCTCTGATGGGGAAGGGCTGAGAGCCCTGGGACTGTTAACCTGGAGAAGAGCAGACTGAGGGGAGCTCATCAGTGCTAATCAGTACTTAAAGGGTGGGTGTCAGGAGGATGGGACCAGGCTTTGCTCAGTGGTGCCCAGTGACAGGACAAGGGGTGACTGGCACAAAGTTGAACATAAGAAGTTGCAGCTAACCATGAGGAGGAACTGCTTTGAGGGTGCACTGGAACAGGCTGCCCAGGGAGGTGTTAGAGTCTCCATCTCTGGGATCATTCGAGACCCCCCTGAACATATTGCTGTGTGGCCTGCACTGGGTGACCCTGCTTTGGCAGTGGGGTTGGACTGGATTATCTCCAGAGGTCCCTTCCAACCCTTCCCATTCTGTGGCTCTGCAACCCTTTGCCCTGTGTGTTCTATTTCTAGCATTAGTTCTGGTCTCTCTTTAGATCTTTTCATCTCATTAGATATGTAACACTCAAGTCTGGCCCAGACTTAAGGCAGCAAAGAAGCAGGCACTGGGTTTGTGCCTCTTGTGCCCTTCAGGGCAAGAAGATTAGGTGCACAGACATGGATAAAGAGCTAGAGCTGGACACAGGCTTTCATCTGTATGAAGTCATCCTCCAATGTCCCTCTTTCTGATGCATTCATACAACTGCATCCATTCCCTCTTGTGTTCAGCTCAGTACCTTCTCTTCCTACAGTTACTGACAGCCCTGTGCAGAGCATATTGTGAGAGAAGTCTCCCCAAATTAATAACCATATCATTTCTTTCCTCAAGTGACAGAGACCAAACATGTAAACTCTTCAGAGGTAGCAGCTGCTTTCCTTCTGCCTACCTCAGACTGGTATCTGTTAAGATGTACAAACCCAGAATATGAAATGGATGTGTTTGGGTAGGATGCATTTATGTGATGGAATCATCCAATGGGCTGGGCTGAAAGTGACCTTCAGAGCTCATCCAGGCCAACCCCCTGCAGTCAGCAGGGACACCTTCAGCTAGATCAGGTTGCCCAGAGCCCTCTTGAGCCTCGTCTTGAACATCTCCAGGCATGGGGCCTCAACCACCTCCCAGGGCAACCTGTCGCAGTGTTCCAGCAGGCTCCTGCTGCAGAACCTGTTCCTCGCATCCAATCTCAATCTGCTCTGGTCTCATTTCAAACCATTGCCCTCCTCCTGTCCTTGCAGGCCTTTGAGAACAGTCCCTCTGCAGCCTGCTTGTAGCCCCTTCAGGTACTGGAAGGTCACTATTAGGTCTGCCGCTCTGTCAGCCCTCCCTCACAGCAGAGGTTCTCCAGCCCCCTGATCCTCCTGGAGCCACTCTGCCAGCTCCATGTCACTGCTATACTGAGGGCTCCAGAGCCAGACCCAGCCCTGCAGGTGAGGTGTCCCCAGAGCAGAGCAGAGGGGCAGGATCCCCTCTCTCCATCTCTGCCCACTCTGCTTTGGATGCAGCCCAGGATGTGATTTGCCATCTGTGCTGGAAGCTCACACTGTCTGCTGCTGCCCAGCTCCTCACCCAACAGCACCTCAGGTCCCTTTCCTCAGGGCTACTTTCTACCACCTCCTCCTCCAAACTGTACTGACAATGGGAGTTGTTTCTGCTCAGGTGCAGGACCCTGCACTTGCTCTCCTTGAACCTCAATAGGTTCCCTATGCCCACCTCTGCCACCTGTCCAGGTCCCTCTGGATGCCATCCTGTCCCTCTGGCATATCAACAGCAGCACTCAGCTTGGTGTCATCTGCAGGCCTGCTGGTGGTGCCTCGATCCCACTGTCTGTAGCATACAGGACTGCTCACAGTGGGGATAAAGTAATCCAGTGCCTTCCTGTGGTGTTAGTGAGGAGAATCTGTTCAGAGACAGGGGTGATGAAAGCCAGAGACAATTCTCTTGGAAAAAGAATTCAGAGGAGAATTCTGTTCATGCTGTGATGATTCCACTGCCCAGCAGGTCTCTGTGCACTGTCACAGCAGGACTGAGTGAAAGCCAAACAAGCCTCTGATGCTTGCTCTTGAGTGCCATCTGATTGACTGTTGTTACAGACCATCTGACTCAAGAGCAACAGGCAGCTGAAGGACTTGAATTCCTCAGTGCAGCACTCTGAGATGGCAGGAAGGGATTCAAGGGAAGAAACTCAAACAACTGTTTGGAAAAAAATGCTGTCAGGATCTGTCTCATGTACTCTGAGCAGCTTTGCTTTGCGATGGCCTCTTTTCCACATTCCTTGGTCAATATCCACAGCAGCTGAATGAGCCAGAGTGTGCCCAGGTGGCCAACAAGGCCAGCATCTGGCCTGGGTCAGCAACGGTGAGGTCAGCAGCAGTAGGGCAGGGACTGTTCCCCTCAGCACTGATGAGGCCACACCTTGAGTGTTTGGTTCAGTTTTGGGCCTCTCATTCCAAGAAGAATATTGAGGGACTGGAGTGTGTCCAGAGAAGGACAATGAAGCTGGGGAGGGGTCTGGAGAACAGGGCTGGGGAGGAGCAGCTGAGGGAGCTGGGGGTGTGCAGTGTGGAGAAGAGGAGGCTGAGGAGAGACCTCTTTGCTATCTGCAGCCCCCTGAAGGGAGGGTGGAGTGAGATGGAAGTTGGCCTCTTCTCTCTAGTAAAAAGTGATAGGCCTGAATTTGCACCAGGGGAGGTGCCTGCTACATTCTCCACTCTATTGGGTTGTAGCTGCTCTTGAGTTTGTTGCACATCTATGGCACACTTCCCAAAGCTTAGCTAGTAAGGTGGCAGTCATACTGCATGGGGATAAAAATGTCCTGGGCAGCTGCCCACAGGCTATTTGTAGCACTCAAATTTAGTAATTCACTCACTCTTTGTCTGGGTTTATTCACTCTTTGTACTGGCTGGTGCAGTTTTGTGTGTGCTGGGTGCTTAATAACTCTTTGCCTCCCTGAGAAGCAACAGATATTGTGTGCTAGGCAGAGGAGGGTTAGGTGTATGCCAAGAAGGATACTGAGGAGCTGGAGCAGGTCTAGAGAAGGGCAACAAAGCTAGGGAAGGGTCTGGAGAACAGGGCTGGGGAGGAGCAGCTGAGGGAGCTGGGGAGGAGCAGTGTGGAGAAGAGGAGGCTGAGAGCAAAGCTCTCTATAACTCCCTGAGTGAGGCTGCAGTGAGGTGGGGGTTGGGCTCTCTCCCCTAGTCTCAGGCGGTATGAACAAAAGGAAATGGCCTGGAATTGTGCCAGGGGAGGGTTAGGTTGGAGATGAGGAAAAATCTGCTGCAGGATTGGTCAGGGATTGGCACAGGCTGCCCAAGGAGGTGGTGGAGTCCACATGCCTGGAGGTGTTCAAGAAATGTGAGGACATGGCACTGTGGGACATGGTTTGATGGCCACAGTGGGGTTGGATTGAGAGTTGAGCTCAGTGATCTTAAAGGCCTTTTGCATGCTCAGCCATTCTGTGATTCCCTCAAGCACTATTTCCTAAGAGAACCATAGGTAAAGTATTGACTTACAAAAGTTGCTCTTTAGACGTGGCAGAAAAACATTTCAGTTGTTACCCCAGAAGGTGATGAGCAGCAGCTGGGGAGTGGTGATCCACTGCTGTCTGCCACACCAAACACCTCCCTCTCACAGATGGGAGCAGAGAAGTCCTCTGCTGGTTCCTCTGCACTGCTCTTGCATTTAAACTTGATGGATGCTCTCTTCAGCTTTAGTGATGAGTTTCACCTCGTGTGGCTGCATTAGGAGTTCCTTCTGTGTTAAGAGAATCCTCTGCTGCTGAAGCACAGCTCATTGATGTAGCTCTTGTCATAATGAGGTGGGGGTTTGACACCATCCTGCTGTGGCTGGGTTTGTTCAGTCTGGAGAAGAGAAGGCTGAGGGGAGACCTTATTGTCATGGAGCATAAGGATGGAGGTCCCCTTGGTACAAGGAGTGCCATGGCAAAGACAAGGGAGATGAGGACAAGTTACTGCTGGGGACGTTCCCATTAGGCTGCAGAAGAAAATGTTTGCCCATGAGCACAATCAGACACTGGAATCATCTCCCAGGGGAAGCAGTGGAGTGCCCTGCACTGGGCAGTTTGAGAACTCAGCTTGCAGGGTGCTGGGGCAGCTGCTTTCAGCTCTGCTGTGACCTAGAAAGGTTGGAGCAGATGATCCTTGGGCTCCCTTCACCCTGGCACTCTGAGTCTGTGTTTTCATATTACCTTGCTAACAGCAGTAAGAAGCTGTGTCGATACATCCTGTGTGTGGGTAAGGAGGAGGAGAAGCTGACTGGGAGAGAAATAGCCAAAGGAAACATGGTTTGAAGGTAGAATTTCCATTTCAGAATAGTATTTCATTGTTCTAAGGGCAAATTCTCATGTCCCTGACTTGGAGCTTTAGTGCTGGCAGATGTGTAACAAGCCTTTTAATAGCGTGTGATAGGGGAGCTTTAAAGGCAGGAATCATGGAATCATACACAGCGTGGTGGGTACTGACCATCTCAACAGTCTGAAATACACCATCACCTTCCACACCATCCTCACCTGCTCTTGTACTCCTCTGCTGGGATCTGCCCTGGTTCTGACCATGCTGCACTGCAATGTAATTGCACAATTGTGCTCTTAACTCTCACCTGATTAAATGCACCTAAAAAAACCCTCTGTATGCTGTGGGTGCGTTTGAATGGGCAGGTAGGAGGGCACCTGTGAAAGGATCCCTGTGCATGTTGATATCCTCTAGTATATGTGTCTGTGTCCACAACATAAGCACTGTGAGAGAGGGAGATGAGGTTGAGTTGCAGTCAGCAGGGCAGGAAAAGTGGCTCTTCCCGTGGCACATCTCTCAGAGGTGAGAGCTGTGACACAGAGTGAGGGCTGTCCAGGCTGAGGAGATAAAGTTGGTTGCTGGCAATCTGAACACTGAGGCAGGGGAGTGGAGAGCAGAAACCAGGAATCATATACAGAAGGGCCCTCCAGGGATCAGTGAGTCTAACCCCCTGCCAGAGCAGGGGCACCCAAGGCAGAGCACACAGCAACACATCCAGGTGGGGCTTGAAAGTCTCCAGAGAAGGAGACTCCACAGCCTCTCTGGGCAGCCTGCTCCAGGCCTCCAGCACCCTCACACCAAACAAGTTTCTCATGCTGAGGTGGGATCTCCTGGGTTCCTGCTGGTACCTGTTTTTCCTTGTCCTATCACTACCAAAAAGAGCCTGGAACCTTCTTGCTCTCTACCCCTCAGCTGTTTGTAACCATTACTTAGACCTCTCTCAGCCTTCTCCTCTCCAGGCTACCCAGCCCCAGGGCTCTCAGCCTTTCGTCCTCACACAGATGTTCCAGTCCCTTCAGCATCGTCATAGCCTCTGTTGGACCCTCTCCAGTCTATCCCTGTCCCTTGAACTGAAGAGCCCAGAACTGGAATATGATGATCAGAATTCATTCATCTTCAAATACTGAATGTAACTAAACTTTCACATCACCTGCTGTGGTTCTGGGGTTCATGATTCTGTGATCTGGCTGCTCTAGTTGGAGATGTCCCTGCTCACTGCAGGGGACTTGGCTAAGATGACCTTCAAAGGTCCCTTCCAGCCCAATGCAATCTGTGAATCTGTGATTTGTGAATCTGTATTTGCTTTATTGTACAGGGGAATCTGTGCAAGTCTCTTCAAGGAACCCTCAGTACTCTCTTCAAGGGCTATTGTCTTTTTCATCTGCACCAGAAGGAGGTTTGAAGAGGTGATCTCTTTTCATGCCAGTTGAAAAGAAGTGGAAATAAGATTTTCCACAAATTACTTTCAGAAATAGGTACAGACAGTGGGATCTCTGAGGAAGTGAATCTGTCAGGCAAGCACAAAGGCATATCTCACATCACTAAGAATGTGAGCTGAGTATATAAGAAAGACAGAATTGGTTTTTCACAGTCCAATACTATGGTAGAAAATACAATTTAATAACATCCAGCAGCTCTTTGCTACCTTAAGTAGTTCTGCTTTAAAGACGTTTTTCCTCACAAAGACTTTGGTGTCCAGGGAATTGATTTGATGCTGGATTTAGGATATTAAAAATCCACTGAAAATGTGTAACCCATCATTTCAAGGTGTGCTGGCCTGCAGAAAGCAAACCCTGACTCCCTAGAGTCACAGCTTCACAGACTGCATTGGCTTGGAAGGGATCCTTGAGGGTCATCTTGGCTAACCCCCCTGCAGTCATAGAATCATGGAACCAACCAGAGACCTCCAAGCTCATCCAGTCCAACCTAGCACCAAGCCCTGTCCAGTCAACCAGACCATGGCACTAAGTGCCTCATCCAGTCTTTGCTTCAGCACCTCCAGGGATGGGGACTCCACCACCTCCCTGGGCAGCCCATTCCAATGCCAATCACTCTCTCTGCCAACAACTTCCTCCTAACACCCAGCCTAGACCTCCACTAACACAACTTTAGACTGTTGCCTGGTCTCTTCTCCCAGGCAACCAGCAACAGAACAAGGGAATTGTCAGGGTGGAAGGGACCTCAAGGATCAGCCAGTTCCATCCCCCCTGCCATGGGCAAGCACACTTCACACTAGATCAGGTTGCACAGAGCCACATCCAGCCTGGCCTTAAAAACCTCAAGGATGAGGCTTCCACCACCAATCTGGGCNAGGTTGCCCAGAGCCACATCCAGCCTGGCCTTAAAAACCTCAAGGATGAGGCTTCCACCACCAATCTGGGCAACCTGTGCCAGGGTCTCACCACCCTCATGCTGAAGAACAGCATCCATCCTAACATCCAGTTTCAGTCTCCCCACTTCTAGTTTTGCTCTGTTCCACCCAGTCCCCCACTGCCTGACGCCCTACAAAGTCCCTCCCCAGCCTTCTTGTAGCGCACTTCAGATACCGGAAGGACACAATAAGGTCTCCTCGGAGCCTTCTCCTCTCCAGACTGAGTAACTCCAACTCTCTCAGCCTGCACTCATAGGAGAGGAGCTCCAGCCCTCTGAAAGTCTACCAGAGAAGGTGGTTAGAAGAGAACCACTGCAGGTGGAATGGTGCCAAACCTTGCCATGTACAGCCAGTAAGAAATGGCCAAGCAATGTGTAAGAGATAACTTCTCTCCACTGCCTTTCACAGACTCATGGAATGGTAGGGGTTGGGAGGGACCTCTGGAAATGATCCACTCCAACCCTCCTGCCAGAGCAGGATCACCTAGGGCAGGTTGCACAGGACAGCATCCAGGTGGGCTTTGAATAACTCTGAAGATGGAGACTCCATCACCTCTCTGGGCAGCCTGGGCCAGGGCCCTGGCACCCTTTAATTAAAGAAGTTCTCCCTCATGTATAGGTGGAACTTCTCATGTTCCAGTTTGTGCCCATTACCACTTGTTCTGCCACTGGGCACTGCTGAACAGAGCCTGGTCCCATCCTCCTGACACCCACCCCTTAAGTACTGATCAGCATTGCTGAGCTCCCCTCAGGCTGCTCAGCCTCAAGCCCTCAGGCTTTCCTCATGAGCCAGATGTTCCAGTCCCCTTGGGCTGTATCCTTGAGCACTCATCTGCTCCATGGCAAGAATTACTCATGACATAACCTGATACTGCCTCTCTGCATTGAAGTACCTTCCCTGCCTGTGCTGTGGAGCCAGCAAGGAGCCCTTGGGCCTAGGTACAGATACCAGTGCTCAGTGAAGCAGTTCCTGCTGCTCAGGTGCTGACTGCCATCTCTAGGCTGATGCTGTAGCCTTTAGCTATCTGCTGGTTTCCATGGGCACACCAATAGATCAGGAGCCTTCTGTGGGCAGGCGCAGGTCAGATATCCATCCACGCTCACTAGACATAGGTACAGGCACTTCAAGGTTTCTGTACACCTCTACTTTCTGTTTCCTGAGTCTGCTGATTGCATCCTGAGCAGGTATCTGGGTGGATGTGTCTGGCTCGGCAGCCTGAGGTGGCACCACAGATCCTGTTCTCCTGCCTTTGGATCAGGAAGGGTGAGCTCCTCCTGCTCTCTCAAGCCTGGATGGCTTTACCTTGGGTCAGCAGCTTGATTTCTGACGTGCTGAGACACTCCAGCTGAGCCTTTGGCAGCCACTTTAAAAGCCTCTGCTGTATCTTGGTGTTCTGCAAAGAGCAGATTTGCCTTCAAGGGTTGTGAGTAACCATCCCCAGCTCACGAGTTACAACAGAAGGCCACTGCTGACTGAAGGCTCTTCCAAAACCCTCTTACCTCTGAAATCTCTTCTTACGGGAAACCCAAGTTGCCACTGCTGCATTTTTAATACCCAGGCTCTGCTTTCATAGCTTGCTTGGGTTGTTTAAATGCTGAAGGAGTTTTGTGTCACAAAGCCTAGATACTGAACTGGATTGCTTCAGCAAGAGAACAAACAAAAGGCTTTCTTACACATAAACCTGCTCCTAATTAAACACACGTGCAAAGTGGGTCAGGCTGAGCAGGAACAAAGCACTCTTATTGCAAAAGAAGAGCATTCCCCTATGGAGTTGTGCAGAAATAGCTCTCGGTGCTTTAAAATACACAGGCAGTGCTAATCTGCCTTATCTTTCACATGCAGGCAGGTCTGGAGCTGTCCTTCCCCACTCCTGTCTTCTGTCCTTTGCAAACACAGACCACCTTGGCCGGTAGAAACCTGCGTCGCTTGCTTTGGACTTTGTGGAGCCTTTGGGAGAAGAGGAGGCTTGTTAGGGTGTCTTTGGGAGGAGGAGTGGCATTTGCACATGAAAGCAAGCAAAAGCAAGCATTGCTTTTCATGGCAAATGTACTTAGTTATGCAAGAAATGAGGAGGGAGCTGAGCCCTGGAGCAGGCTGCCCAGAGAGGTGGTGGAGTCTCCTTCCTGAAGACATTCAAAGCTCACCTGGATGTGTACATGTGTGACCTGCCCTGGCAGGGGGTTTGGGATGGATGATCTCCAGAGATCCCTTCCAACCCCTCTGTCTGTGATTCTGTGACTCAGTTGCTCTTCTAGAAGCATGTGTTGAATTCTTTGTGAACTTTACATTGGTGCCAGGCTGACCAGGAGCCAGCAGTGTGCTCTCTTGGCCAAGAAGGCCAACGGCATCCTGGGGTGGTGCATCAAGAAGAGTGTGGCCAGGAGGTTGAGGGTTGTTCTCCTCCCACTCTACTCTGCCCTGGTGAGGCTACTTGTGGAATACTGTGTCCAGTTTTGGGCTGCTCAGTTCAGGGAGGTCAGGGACTTGCTGGAGAGGGGACAGAGAAGAGCTACAGAAATTCTGAGGGGATTGGAATATCTCTGATGAGGAAAGGCTGAAAGCCCTGAGGCTGTTTAGCCTGGAGAAGAGCAGACTGGGGGGAGCTCATCAGTGCTGATCAATGCTTACAGACTGAGTGTCAGGAGGATGGGACCAGGCTTTGCTCAGTGGTGCCCAGTGACAGGACCAGGGGTAAAGGGCACAAATCTGAACATGAGAAGTTTCATCTAAACATTAGAAGGAACTTTGTAGATGTAGGGGTGATGGAGTCCTGGCCCAGGCTGCCCAGGGAGGCTGTGGAGTCTCATCCTCTAGAGACTTTCAAAACCTGCTTGGGTGTGTACCTGGGAGACCCTCTCTAGGTGATCTTGCTCTGGCAGGGGGCTTGGACTCAGTCTCCAGAGGTCCTTTCCAACCTGTACCATCCTGTGATTCTGTGAGTTTTGCTGGTGAGGGGCCTGGAACACAAACCCTATGAGTAGAAACTGAGGGAGCTGGGGGTGTGCAGCCTGCAGAAGAGGAGGCTCAGGGCAGAGCTCATTGCTGTCTGCAGCTCCCTGCAGGGAGGCTGTAGCCAGATGGGGTTGGGCTCTGCTGCCAGGCAGCCAGGGACAGAAGAAGGGGACAGAGGCTCAAGCTGTGCCAGGNTCCTGGCTTGTATCGGCAATGATGTGACAGCTTTGTGCCCCAACATGCAGCATTGGTGAGGCCACATCTTCAATACTGGGTTCAGTTTTGGGCCCCTCACCACAAGGACATTGAGGGGCTGGAGAGAAAGATAGCTAAGCTGGTGAAGGGTCTGGAGAGCAGAGCTGGTGAGGAGCAGCTGAAGGAGCTGTGGGTGTTCAGTCTGGAGAAGAGGAGGCTGAGGGCAGAGCTCATTGCTCTCTGCAGCTCCCTGAAAGGAGGATGGAGCCAGGTGAGGGTTGGGCTCTTCTCACATGCAGTGAGTGACAGGACATGAGGAAACAGCCTCAAGCTGTGCCAGAGGAGGGTCAGGTTGAATATTAGGAACAATTTCTCCCCAGCAAGGGTTCTCAGGCACTGGCACAGCTGCCCAGGCAGGTGCTGGAGTCCCCATCCCTGGTGGGGTTTCAGAGCTACATGGATGTGGTGCTGAGGGAGGTGGTTTGGTGGCAGTGTTTAGTAGCAGTGGTGGGGCTGTGAGCTCTGGGGGAGTGTTGGACTCAAAGGTTTCTTCCAGTCTCAAGAGTTGTGTTAATGTTTGAGTGCCTTGGGTAAGCTGTATAATTAGCTTTACCTTATTTCAATTAACTCTGATATTTTATCTCGTCTGTAATTGGAGGCCAACGGAGAAGTGGCAGCAGTGTTGAAATCACTGCTAGAAGTCAGAGGCAGAGAATGGCTGGGGTGCAGCAGAGGTTTCTGTTAGCTTGGGGCAGGACATCATTGTGTGTAAGCTGGGTTGTTCTGCCAGGAATCTGTGAAGGGAATAACGGGGATCTGTGTCTGACAACCCAAAGGAGTTTGGCTCACCAAGGCCATCGAGGCACCAGGAGCTGCCTGGCATTCCCACATCTTCCCTTGCCAGTTAGAATGAGTTTTCTGCTTTGGTCTAAGAGAACCTTGGAGCAGGATACCATAAGGCATGAGTCACTGTCACTGCCTGTCCTGATCTTCTAGTAGAGACTCTCTGGCACTTCTCTTCATAGAACACAGAATGGTAGGGGTTGAAGTGGCCTCTGGAGACCATCAGGTCCACCCCTCCCTGTCAGAGCAGCGTCACCTGGGGCAGGTTGCAGAGGAAAATGACACCAGCAGATACCTTCAGTCCTTTGGCAGAGTCTGATGTGAGGCCATCCAGTGAGACCTGGACAGGCAGAGCTGGGCACAGAGGAGCCAAATGAGGTTCACCAAGGACTAGTGGAGAGGGCACCTGGGGAGGAATAATAAATTGCAGCAGTACAGGCTGGGAGATGACTGCTGGAGAGCAGCTCTTTGGAGAGGGACCTGGGAGTGTTGGGGGAGAACATCCTTGGCACAGCAATGTGCCCTCATGGCCAAGAGGCCAATGGGATCCTGGAGCGTATTAGGAAGAGTGTGTCCAGCAGATCCAGGGAGGTTCTCCTCCCCCTCTGCTCTGCCCTGCTGAGACCTCATCTTGAGCACTGCCTTCAGTTTTGAGCTCCCCAGTTGAAGAGGGACAGGGATCTGCTGGAGAGAGTCCAAGGGAGGGCTGTGAGGATGATGAGGGGATTGGAGCACTGCCTGGAGAGGAGAGGCTGAAGGACCTGGGGCTGCTTAGTCTGGAGAAGAGAAGACTGAGAGGGGATTGAATCAATGTCTATAACAATCTGAGGGCTGGGGGTCAGGAGGAGGGGGACAGGCTCTGCTCACTGCTCCCTGGGACAGGACAAGCAGCAATGGATGGAAGCACAGGAGGTTGCAGCTCAACACAAGGGGGAACTTCTTGACTGTAAGGGTCCCAGGGCACTGGAACAGGCTGCCCTGAGAGGATGTGGAGTCTCCTTGTCTGGAGCCTTTCAAGGCCTCTCTGGATGTGTTCCTGTGTGAGCTGAGCTAGATTATGTGGCCCTGCTCTGGCAGGGGGGTTGGACTCGATGATCTCCTTGGGTCCCTTCCAACCCCTGACATCTGTGAGCCTGTGAACATACTTGAAAGGGTCACCTGCGAGTGCAGTTTGCTTGCTGCAGAGGTGCCTTAGCAAAGGCTGCACTGCTCATGCCTGTTCATGAGAACAATCATTTCCAATTCCATGCCTGCTTTCCCTCTTCAGAGCAGAAATTGAAACAGCAAGAAAATAAAATAAATAAAAGGAAAGAAGCTTGCTAAACTTACAGGCAATAAGTGATTGCTAGACTAAATATTTACCACGGTCTCCAGCATGTGGGATAGATCCTAAAAGATTATCCAGTGCCCCATTTCTGTCTTCTTAGGAATGACTGAGAGCAAAGTTGTTCCCAAAATAAGTTTGCTTCGACTGCTGTACCCAGAGCGGAGCTTGACAGTTCAGCACATTGCTGTCTGCAAAAGAGAGTGCTCCAGCTGACACTACTGCCATGGCTTGCAGTGGAGGTGGGGAAGAAATTCCTTGCAGTGAGGGTGGGGAGATGCTGGCACAGGTTGCTCAGGGAGGTTATGGAGCACAGAAGCTCAGAATGTGTGCTTTGATCCCATTCTGTGCTTCTGTGCTCCACAACCTCCCTGGAGGTGTTCCAGGCCAGGTTGGATGAGGCCTTGAGCAAGCTGTGCTGGTGGGAGGTGTCCCTGCCCATGGCAGGGGGTTGGCACTGGCTGATCTTGAAGATCCCCTCCAACCCAGCCCATCCTGTGACTCTGTGAATCACCCAGGCCTTATTAGCTGTGTGCTTTAGAATAATCTTTCCTGGGATTGCTTTGCTAACTTGATGCTCCTTTCCTTTTTTCTTCCTCCCATGAATCATGCCAAGCCTTTGACACCACCTAGCAAGCATAGCTGTAGGCTTGCTGACAGCATTGGTCCCTTCAGTTAATGGCAGCTATTTATTTGCAGAGCACCAAAGGCCACAGTTGCACTGGCAGACTGGGTTGAGATTGCAAAAGACTGGGAAAGGACCCAGGGTGCTGAGATTTTGTTCTCAGCAGAAGGTCAGCAGAAGGAGCCTCTTAGAAGTGATTTCCAGAACTTCAGAGAGAAAGGATACCTGTCTAGTCAACGTGTGCTTGCTCTGCAGGCTATGAAAGTGCATCCTTCAGGAGCCTTCTGCTGTAGTGCTGTCAAGTACCTCTTGAGTAAATGCGAATTTCACAGGGAGGACCACCTGAAATCTCGGCTGAGTCCTGACTTGCATTCTAACCAGCACCTTCAGCAAGCAGCAGAAAAGGAACTTCCCTATGGGGACAGGCTGGGAGAGTTGAGGCTGTTCAGCCTGGAGAGGAGAAGGCTCTGAGGAGACCTCAGAGCAGCCTTCCTGTTGCTGAAGAGGCTCCAGAAGAGCTGGGGAGGGACTGGGAGTGCCAGGAAGAGGAACAATGGCTTTAAACTGGGAGAGTGAGAGTGGAGAGGAGGAAGAAATCGTTGAGAGTGAAGGTGATGAGACACTGGCACAGGTTGCCCAGGAAGGCTGTGGGTGCCCCTGCCAGGAGGTGTTCAAGACCAGGCTGGATGAGGCCTTCAGCACCCTGTGCTGGTGAGAGGTGTCCCTGCTCATGGCAGGGAGTTGGAACTGTCAGCTTTGAGGTCCCTTCCAACCCATTCTCTGATTCTATGAGACCAACATGTTAAACATTTCCTTTCCTGAGGACTTCCCAAACCATTCTCTGGAATTCTGTATCTGTGACCTCTGCAGTGTTCTCAGCTAACAGACATGCTCCCATGGCAGCAGCACATCAGGGGAGTGTTGCAGTAGTGAGGAGCTGTAGTCAGAGCCTCTCTCTGCAACCCTAGGCCAGCTAAATTTCAGGTACCTGCAGCGAGCCTCTAAGTGTTCCAAAGAGCAGAATCATGACACTGAACTGTGCTTCCAGACGTGGCAGGGAGGAATTTGCACCAGGAGAAGCCATTACATTTGGTTTAGTGATTCTGGAGCATTTGTTTCCCCATAGGAACATATCCTTCAGCTTAGCCCCCCCACTGTTATACATTCCTTAATCCTTCTTTTCCACAGCAGCAGAAACCAGCTGAGTATTTAACTAAAGGAATGCTTGAAAGGTCTCAGAGGCTTAGGCTTGTAAGGTGAGAAGACCCTGAAGTGTGAAGTGTGAAGTGTAGCTCACTCCAGCTCTGGGTATTGTCATTGCTTTGGGGCTCATCTGTAAGTCTCATGTGTCCAGGAGGACACATTCTTGTGTGCTGGCATCTGTGCTGAGGGCCAGCTTGTACACCTGCCCTCAGACAGCAAACCACTGCAGGAATAGGTGGGATACCTCAGCATGTGCAGACAGACAGACAGACAGACACATTGCTTCTGCCAGGAAGGGTGCTGGGAGTAGCATCATAGAATCCTGGAATGGTTTACGCTGGAAGAAACCTTAAAGATCACCAAGTTCCAGCTCCCTCGCACCAGCACAGCTTGCTCAAGGCCTTATCCGGCCTGGCCTGCAACACCTCCAGGCAGGGGCTTCCACAACCTCCCTGGGCAACCTGTGCCAGTGTCTCACCACCCTCACTCTCAAGAACTCCTTCCCCATCTCCACTCTCAGTCTCCCCTCTCCCAGCTCAAAGCCATTGTCTCATGTCCTGTCACTACCAGCCCTTGTCAGAAGTCCCTTCCCAGCTCTGCTGTAGCCCCTTCAGGTACTGGAAGCCTGCTCTGAGGTCTCCCTGTAGACCTCTACAGAGGTACTCTGAAGTACTCTGCAGAGCTTGAATCTCTTTGAGGGTTCCCCCCAGAGGTGCTGTTTGCTCTGGCTGCACTCCTGAGGGGAAGCAGTGTGGACAGTTGGCAGATTTGGTCTTGAGCCTCACCCTGGGGTTGTGCTGAATACAGAAGGCAGGCAGCCCAGCTAGGCTGGGCAGGTGCAGTGCCCTCAGCAAGTGACACTCCCAGAAACAGGGATTTACAGGGAAGAGGAACAAGATGCTCTCTAGAAGGCAGTGTTGTAAAACACATATTAGTGGGGAGGTTTCCCTGGAAGCATTTGCTGTGGTTTTAAAAAGCACAGCTAAAATAGGCACTCCTGGTGCCCACTCCCTAGAATTCTTCTCCTTCTAGCATGTGTTTCTAGGAATTTCTCCAGCCAGTGGAGAAGTAGAACATCACAGCCTTTCAGACCCATTTAGTCTACTCATTTAAGCTTTTGCTTCAGAAGAAGTGGATTGGAAATAGAAAGTGTGATGGACTCAATGCTTGCATTGCAAACCGAGTGTCAGACGGACGCGGTGCAGAGCCTGCACTGGCAAACACAGGAGGATTTGGGCAAGTCCACAGGTGATTTATGTATCTCTGCTTCTTCTTCTAGTGGGGAGATTGTACTTCTGATCTGCCAGGTGCTCCCAGAACAACCCTTCAGAGTGAGACGCTGCCTTCTGCAGCCTATGTGTGTGTTTGGGAGCACAGCTTAGGTTCTGAGTGCAGGAATACTGCGTTGGAATGCAGAGCAGCTTTGCTTCCTCACCCACTTTTGACTAATTTGCACCACAAGCATCATCTAAAAAAAGCTTTGCTAGGTTCTTCTGGATCAGCTGAACAGTATTCAGGAGCACTAAGAAGGCTGCAGTTGCCTCTGCTTAGATTGAATACCCTTAGTTTCCCATGGTCTTTATCTGCTCTGAGCAGGGACTCTCCAAGATTCCAAATCATAATTCCTGCTTTCTGGAGGCCAAGCAATTCTGTTTGCTGGTTTTGCACCACCTTGTCATTCCTTAGCTGGAAAGATTCCAGTCCCAGTGTCACTCCCAAGGTGCCCTCCAGCTTCTGGGCCCTTCTGTTCAAAAAGGATATCAGGAAACTGCTTGCAAGAGTCCAGCACAGAGCCACAGAGATGATGAAGGCAGTGGAAGATCTTTATTACCAGGAGAGCCTGAGGGAGCTGGGGCTGGGATCTTGGAAAGAAGGAGCCTGAGGGCTGCCTTCATTCATGTTTATGAAGATGCAAAGGTGAGTGCCGGAGGCTGGAGCCAGCTCTGCTGGGTGATGCCAGGGACAGCACAAGGGGCAGTGGTGGAAGCTGAGGCAGAGGAAGTGCCATGGAAACATGAGGAGGAATTTTTTCCCTGTGAGGGTGACAGAGCCCTGGCACAGGCTGCCAGGGGGGCTGTGGAGTCTCTCTCTCTGGAGAGATTCCAGAGCTGCCTGGATGTGTTCTGTGTGATCTGCTGTGGGTGCTGCTGCTCTGGCAGGGGTTGGCCTGGCTGAGCTTTGGAGGTCCGTTCCAGCCCCTGACACTCTGTGACTCTGTGATTCTTTGATTCTCTGCCTCACAACAAAAAGCAGAGCAGTGCCTTTTGGGGCTAGTCCACTCTTTGGCTGTTTGGGCCTCCTGTGGCTGGAGTTATTATCATTCTGTAGCCAGTCACATTTCTGCCTGTGCCTGCAGACACCTGCAGTCTGGACACTGTTTGATGTCTTCTGTGAACAGTTCTCTCTCTTTTCTTCTCTCCCCTCTTTTTTCCTCTTTTTATTTGTTTTCTTGCCTAAAGTATTGCCTGTGTTCTTGTTTTGATCCTGAAGGTACTGCTCACTCTTAGAAACACTCTCACTTATGCCCTGTAGCACTCATGTTTAATTCACTTCCACTGCAGAATATGGGTCATGTTCTTCTGGCTCGTGGTTAGGCTGGCAGCATCTCCTCCAGTGAGGCTGCTGCACAGCTGCAGTGGATTTCTCTGAATGCTGAACTCAATAACTAACAGTTATCTTCAAAACATGCAGACCAGCCTGGTTTTGTGTTTCTGCTACTGGGAGATAATCGTCCTTAAAGCAGTAGGTGGTTTAATGATCATTAATAGCAGAACAGTGATGGAAAATAAGAAACAATGCTACAATCTGGCCCCCTTCTTGTGATGTATTTTAGTTTTGGATTAGTACTGAGCCTAAAGGCAGTTCTGCTTTCCTAGGGAGCCATGCCTTACAAACACATTAAAGATACTACACTTGTTCTTCTCAGATAAGCTGCCTTATCTCTGCAAGAAAGATGAAACATTCACAGGGTTCTCCAGACTGAGATTGCTACAGCCAGGAAAACAAACAGATCATTTAATGAATCAAGGAGTAGTTGGAACACAAAGCACGAAGACATTTTTGGGGGAGAATTTCTGCCACTGCTTAAATCCTTGGGTGATTTGAAAAGCAAGCCACACAAACTAGAGCACTGCCAAAGCATGGGTTAATAGCAGCAGGAATCAAACCCTCCTTTGGTGCTGGGTGGATTCTTCTTCCTACTGCAAATATTGGTCTTTAGAATATGAAGAACATTACAAGCTTTATCATCTGCTTCTCGCTGTGATAAGGCAAACAGCTGCATGCTTTATCCACCCCTCATATTAAGGGTTAAGGACCAGTTCTATCTCTAGTGGCAGTAGGAGCTCAGCTTTTAAGGTCTGTGGGGCATTGAGGAACTGTTGGCTTTGTGACTGGCTTCAAGGAATTCACTGTCAATCTCAGCCTGGAGAAGAGAAGGCTCCAGGAGACCTTAGAGCAGTATGTCAATATCTGAAGGGGACCTACAGGCAGGCTGGGGAGGGACTGTTCAGAAGGGGCTGTGAGGATAGGCCGAGGGCACTGGTTTGGAACTGGAGCAGGGCAGTTAGGTTGGACATCAGCAGGAAGTTCTGTACAATGAGGATGATGAAACGTGAAACACATGAACAGGATGGCAGGAGAGGAGGTGGAAACTCCATCCCTGGAGACATTCAAGGTCAAACTTGTTGAGGCCCTGGGCAGGCTGCTCTAGTTGGAGATGTCTCTGCTGCCTGCAGGGGAGTTGGACAAGATGAGCTTTCAGGGTCCCTTCCAGTGCATTCTGTGATTCTGTGCATACCTCTCACGCACCTCCTTTGTCTAAGGGAACCTTGTAGGGTGACAGCAGTTTGCAGCCAGGGTATTCCCAGTCCTTGTTTTCCCTGCAGAGGTGCCCTGGTGGATATAGTGTGTGAGCACCTTGGCACTGTTTGTCTCTTTTAAGTGTTCAGTGAACAGCAAGACAAAACAGGTGGGAAGCTGAGGTGCTGGGGTTCTGGTGAAGGCAAGAATGCTCAAACATGGTAGATGTCATGGAGTCACAAGTGCCAGTTTGGAAGGGAGCTCAGGGATCCTCTGGTCTTGGGATTATTTACATACTTGGGATGGAGAGACTCAAGTTTATCAAAGCCATACAGGTTGTGCTTACTCATTTCCTTGCCTCCCTGTCTGTTGCAGACTTCCACTCTTGGGTGTCTCATTGCTTATTTACTTTCAGGTAATTAAAGGCTGTGTTCAGTAACGTCAGGACTAGTTCTGATCCCTGCAGATTGCCTTGGATTATTTTTCACCTTTAATCACTGACTGACTGCGGCAATGTTGCATAGTGTTCGTGTTTTATTGCCTTAGAAAGGCTTTTATTGCATCTGCCAGGTGACTTTCACCACCCACACTCAGTACAGACCCTGCCGAGGAGGGCTGGGAACCTGGAGCCCGGCTCTGTTCCTGCCCCTCTGTTGTGAGTCCCCACCAAATCTGAACAATCCCAGTTTGTGTCACAGCATCTCCTGCTGGCACTGCCACTCTCCCCACAGCAGGACCAGCTTTTGTCCTTGCTTGGTTTTACAACCTCAGTTCTGTTTCTAGAGGGAAGAAGGAAAAGCAACTTACTGAGTGTAAATGCTGAATACCTACATTTAGAGCCCAGCTGAGGACCCTGTCTGCCCTTTGCCACCTCTGTGTCGAGGACCTCAGCTGGCAGGAGGCACACAGCCACTGGTGCATTATTGAAGGTAGCCAAATGGTGTCTAATTTTGCTAAGTGCTCATTCCTGCTTCTGAAGAGGGGGAGAAGGGAGGCCGTGTGGCTGGCTTTGAGGCAGCACAGCCTGGGGCAGTGCAGGGGGCGATCTGTGCCCACTATCTCCACGGGCTGGGGCCAGGACTCGGACTCAGGCTGGTGATGTGGTTGCGGCTGGGACTGGAGGTGAGCTTACGTTTGGGGTTGGGGCTGGGGCTGGGGTTGGAGCTCAGACTGCAGTTGGAGCTGGAGCTGGGGCTGAGAGGCTGGCACTCGGGCTGTTTCGCTTGAGACTGTTCGGGTTAGGCTTGGAGCTGGGGTTGGGGTTGTCGGGGTTGGGGTTGTCGAGGTTGAGGTTGTGGTTGAGAGTGGAGCTGCTGCCGCTGCCGATGGCAGGGCTGGGGTTAGGAGTGAAGCTTCTGGGGCTGTCGGTGCCGGGGCTGGGGTTGGGCCTGGAGCTGCCAGGGCTGGGGTTGGCAGCGGAGCTGCTGGGGTTGGGATTGGGACTGGAGCTGCCAGGGCTGGGGTTGGCAGTGGAGCTGCCGGGGCTGGGGTTGGGACTGGAGTTGCCGGCGCTGGGATTGGCAGCAGAGCTGGCAGGGCTGGGGCTGGCAGCGGAGGTGCCGGGGCTGGGGCTGGCAACGGAGTTGCTAGGGCTGGGGCTGGCAGCGGAGGTGCCAGGGCTGGGGCTGGCAGCGGGGCGGGCGGGGCTGGCGTTGCCGCCGGGGCGGGCGGGGCCGGGGCGGGGCCTGCTCTGGCCGCCTCCCGCTCAGCAGCACCGCCGCGATCCCTGCCCGGCCCGGGGCCGGCTCTGCGGCTCCGCTGGAGGTGCGCGGCTACAGCAGGAGGAGAAGCAGGCGGCAGATGCCATGGGCCAGCTCTGCTGCTTCCCCTTCTCCCGGGGGGAGGAGAAGATCAGTAAGTGGGGCAGGGAGAGCCGGGGCCGGGGCGGCGTTCCTGGAAAATGAACCGATGGCTGTGCAGAGACAGGGCGGGGAGCAACCGAGCCGAGATTTGTTCGTAACACAGGCTGTGGTGGTGAGCAAGTCTTGCCGAGGGGGCATTTGGATTTAGCTTTGAGCAAGGGCAGTGTAGAGTAGGAGGTGGCACAGGCTGAGAAGCAGGAGCGCTGTTACCGAGTGCGGTTTCGAGCCGGAGCTGAGGAGGCTGTTGCTGTACGCACGGGTCGTGGTCATCAGCCGCAGATAGAAAGAGCACAGGTTTTGTTGATGGCAGCGCTGATGGATGACAAAGGAAACGGTCAGATCTGTCATTTGGGTGGTGCTTGGATGTGTAGTTTGGAACTGCCCGAGTTGCACTTGAAGTATTCATCCCAGTCTCTGGAGCGACTATCGCCTGAGTCTCTCTGGCTCTGCTTCTCGGTTGAATTAGAGGAAGCTTTTCTGATTGCCTTATCCTCTGCTGCACTGACTCAGAGTAGCTAATTTGGCTGGAATCTTGCTTCTGCTAAATTACGTGCTGAAAATGATGTTTGTCCTAAGTTTGGTTACACAATAAAATATTTACTCTTGACTTTTTGCTCGGTGAAAAATGTTTGCCCTTTCTCCTAGAAGCTGCAGCCAAATTTCTGTCACATTGTGTCTGAAATCACTTTGGACTAAACTCACATCGTTCGGTAGCTGTAGGCTAGAACATGCATCTTTCTGCCCTGGTGTCTCTTTTATTCCTGTTACTTGAGAAGCTGTGTAAGCATAAATAAGGCCAGGGCTTTATGCTGCCAGTTAAGAAATAAATGTGTGCACCGACAGTGTGAGGAGTTTAGAAGAAAAGGAGTTGGCAAAATGGTGTTTTTCTTCCCAGGTGACAGTGTGAGGGTGAATGTTGTATGTTTGCATGGAGAAAAGGGCAGGGAATGTTTGATGGCTTAGAACTTTGTTATCCAGACTGTCTGTATGTGCAAAGCAAGCAGCTGTGCACCCCACTCCTAGTGAAGAGAAGAGGTGAAGGCAGACAGCAAGTACAAGTTGTTGTTAAGGCAGAGAGAAATGATAGATTCTGCTGAGTCCTGTTTCTCTCCCTCACTTCACTGCCTTTGGACCTTTCTTGTTGGAATTAACCTGCCATGCACCAGCTTTCTGTGTATGTGCTTCCCTGGGTGAGTGACACACTGGGTGTGACATTTGCTTGAATCAGCTTTTTTGTAGTCAAAAAAAGAATCATCCAGAGGATGTCATCACCTGCAAAGTCACAAAGGCTCTTGAAAGAGGTGGGCTTTGGGAATGTAGCAACGGGGAGGTGCAACACAAACCCCTGAGAACGAGGAAGGGACAAAAAGGATAGGCACAGAGGGTGGGAGTCTAAAGCAAGGAGGTCTGGCTGTGGATGAGCTAAGAGGCTGGTGTGAGAACTGAGGAGAGCAAATGAAGGTGGCAGTGCATTGCCAGCGTGTGCAGGAGTGAGATGGGCTGCAGGGGTCTTAACAGGAGACACAACCTGAGGAGCTCAGGGCATGGAACTGGCTCTGCCCTCACTCCAGCACAGTCTGGAGAAGAGACACAGAAAGGGCAAGGCTTGGCCTTTAGCTGCTGCCTTGGCCTCCCTCCCACCCTCTCCTCTGCCTTGCCCTGCTGGCACTGCCCTGTGTGGCCATGCCCCAGCCAGATCACAGAATGGGCTGGGCTGGAAGGGACCTCCAGAGCTCATGCAGTCCAACCCTCTGCAGTCAGCTGGGACATCCTCAGCTAGATCAGGTTGCTCAGAGCCCTGTGGAGCCTTACCTTGAATATCTCCAGTGACGTGGCTCCACCTCCCAGGGCAGCCTGTTGCAGTGTTCCACCACCGTCCTGGTACAGAACTTGTTCCTCACATCCAATCTCAGTCTGCTCTGCTCTGGTTTGAAGCCACTGCCCTCATCCTGTCACTGCAGGCCTTTGTAGACAACCTCTCTGCAGCCTGCTTGCAGATGTGTGGTTTGAGCCCGGGCTGAAGGCAGAGGCTGAAGAGAATGACTCTCACAGCCATTTGTCATCTGGTTATCACAATGGCCTTTTGAGGCAAAAGTTGGGAAACTTGCTGCGGCCCTGAGCAGCCTGCTGGAGCTGGAAGTGTCCCTGCTGGAGCTGGAAGTGTCCCTGCTGACTGCAAGGGGGTTGGACAAACTGACCTTGGAGGGTGCCTTCCAACCTGGTCATTCTGTGATGATTGATGACATTAACCTGGCCTTTTGTTGCAAGGAAATGGTCCTGGTTAGCAGCCGTGCAGGTGGCATTGGTGTGCTGGCTCTGCACAAGAAGCCACAAGGGCCTCCTCTAAAGCAGCAAAGGGCACTTCACCTGCTGCTTTACTCACTCCACTCAGTGGACATGAAAACATCCAAACCTCTGCATGGCCTTGCTGAAAGTTTTGTTTCAGATGAGGTGCCTCAGGTTAAACACAGCTGGCAAATGCCACTTGTGGAATCTCTGAGAGTTCTTTATTGGCAATAAAATGTTTCCATGTCACTACAGTGTAGTTTGCAGTGTGGTAGGTTGAGTGTTGTGCTCCTGGTACCTAGAACATGCTTGTGTGAGGTGAGAGTTTGCTGCTTTCATGCCATGTTTTTGAGCTTGGGGTTCAGGTCTGTTTCACATTGGTGAATGAGATGAGCCCAAGGATCATCTGCTCCAACCTTTCTAGGTCACAGCAGAGCTGAAAGCAGCTGCCCCAGCACCCTGCACGCTGAGTCCTCAAACTGCCCAGTGCAGGGCACTCCACTGCTTCCCTTGGGAGATGATTCCAATGTCTGACTGTGCTCATGGGCAAACATTTTCTTCTGCAGCCCAATGGGAATGTCCCCAGCAGTAACTTGTCCTCATCCCCCTTGTCTTTGCCATGGCACTCCTTGTACAAAGGGAGTCTCCATCCTCCTGGTAGCCTCCCTTTATGCTCTGCTCCATGACAATAAGGTCTCCCTTCAGCCTCCTCTTCTCCAGGCTGAACAAACCCAGCTCTCAGCCTCTCCTCACAGGGCAGGGCTGACAGTCCCCTGATCATTCCCTGGCCCTTCTCTGGACACTTTCCAGCCTGTCCACATCTCTTCTGTACAGCAGGGACCAAAACTGCAGGCAGTGCTGCAGGTGTAGTCTGACCAGCACTGAGCAGAGTGGGACAAGGATTTCTTTGTCTCTGCTGGCTTTCTTTGCAGCTCACTCATATTGAACTGTTGCCCACCAAGACCCCCAGGTCCCTTTGCACAGGGCTGCTCTCCAGCCAGGTGGATCCCAGTCAGAGCTGTACTCCTGGGTTCTGGGTTCCCAGGTGCATGACCCTGCACTTGTCTCTGCTGAGCTTCATATGGCTCTTGCTACCCTACTCCTGCAGCCTGTTCAGGTCTCCCTGGAGGGTGACTCTCCCTTCTGAAGTGCCAACCTCCCCACTCAAGTCTGAATTGATTTTACTATTGACCCTTTGCCTAATCTACAGTGTTTTAAGAAAATGAGAAAGGTAAATTTAACTTTAGAAATGAAGCACTGTAGGCCCAGGCTGCCTAATCAAGCCACTAGAAAATGACAGGGGTATCACAGGGTGTCAGGGGCTGGAAGGGACCTCCAAAGCTCAGCCAGGCCAACCCCTGCCAGAGCAGCAGCACCCAGAGCAGATCACATAGGAACATATCACAGTCTCACAGTATCATCAGGATTGGAAGAGACCTCACAGATCATCAAGTCCAAGCTGTTACCACAGAGCTCAAGGCTAGACCATGGCACCAAGTGCCACGTCCAGTCCTGCCTTGAACAGCTCCAGGGACGGCGACTCCACCACCTCCCCGGGCAGCCCATTCCAGTAGCCAATGACTCTCTCAGTGAAGAACTTTCTCCTCACCTCAAGCCTAAATTTCCCCTGGCACAGCTTGAGGCTGTGTCCTCTTGTTCCGGCGCTGGCCACCTGAGAGGCAGCTCTGGGATGTCTCCGGAGAGGGAGACTCCACAGCCCCCCTGGGCAGCCTGTGCCAGGGCTCTGTCACCCTCACAGGGAAAAAATTCCTCCTCATGTTTCCATGGAACTTCCTCTGCCTCAGCTTCCACCATTGCCCTTTGTGCTGTCCCTGCCATCACCCAGCAGAGCTGGCTCCAGCCTCTGGCACTCACCTTGGCATCTTCATAAACATGAATGAAGGCAGCCCTCAGGCTCTTCCTCTCCCAGCTCCCAGCCCCAGCTCCCTCAGGCTCTCCTGTTAAGAAAGATCTTCCATTCCCTTTATCATCTCTGTGGCTCTGTGCTGGACTCTCTCACATAGTTCCCTGAGGTCCTTTTGAGCTAAGGGTTGCAGAACTGGACACAGTCCTTGAGATGTGGCCTCACTGGGGCAGAGCAGAGGGGCAGGAGAACCTCTCTCCACCTACTCACCGCAGCCCTTCTAATCCACCCCAGGATGGCACTGCCCCAGCAGGGTTAGGCTGGAGCTGAGGAAGAGGTTCTTCAGCACAAGGGTGGCCAGACTCCAGAATGGAGGTTGTGGCTGCCTCCTCCCTGGAGGTGTTTAAGGCCAGACTGGAGGAGGCCTTAGACAGCCAAGTCTAAATGAGGCATCCCTGCCCGTGGCCTGGCTGCCGGAGGAGGACAAGACAGGTCGGAGTCGATGATCTCTGAAGTCCCTGCCAACCTAAGGCATTCTGTGATCCAAAGTGTGACACTTCTTACAATGTTTCACAGACCAGCACTGCCCCACTGCTCTGGTAGCCTGTTTGCTGCCTCCAAGGCAACCGAGGCTGAGTCTTTGTTGTCCTGGCCAGAAGCTGTTTAAAAAGGCTGTTCAGAATTGCATGTGTACAGAGCTCCTGGCAGCCAGTTACAGATGTGAAATAAGGTCACAAAGGTCACATCAAAGAGAAGGTGAAATCTATTTGCATTCTAAAAGCTGCAATTCCCAACTTCAGAGGGCAGAGCACAGCAGCCTGAGCGCTCTGACAGGCTTTGATTTAAAGAGATTAAGCAGCTAATTTGTTGTTTGATAGCTATTAGACACAACTCCTGCTGCAGATTGAATGTCACACATGCAGAGAGCTGGGGAGCAGCTGAAGGAACACAGGGCCTGGGGCTGCCTGCCCTCACATGGCAGCCAGCAAGCCCCAGCAAGCCAGGCCAGTGGCAGTCATGGAATCACAGAATGGCTTGAGTTGGAAGGGACCTTAATGCTCATCCAGTTCCAAACCCCTTGCCACAGGCAGGGACACCTCCCACCAGCACAGCCTCCTCACGGCCTCACCAGTCTGGCCTTGAACATCACCAAGCAGGGACCATCCACAGCCTCCCTGGGCAACCTGTGCCACTGCCTCCCCACCCTCCCTCTCAAGAATTTCTCCCTCTTCTCCGCTCTCACTCTCCTCTTTCCCAGCTCAAAGCCATTGTCCCTCGTTCTGGCACTCCCAGTCCCTCCCCAGCTCTCCTGGAGCCCCTTCATGCACTGGAGGGCTGCTGTAAGAAGGCTCTAGGGAGACTTCCTCTCCAGGCTGAACAGCTCCAACTCTCCCAGGCTGTCCCCTTGGGGGAGGATTTCCAGCCCTCTGATCATCTTCGTGGCCTTCTCTGAACCCTCTCCAACCAATCAACTGATGTGCATTCAGTCTAAATCTTGCTCTTTTGGTCCTGACCAGTGGTTGCCCAACTTTATCAGACTGGGGATTGGGTTTTGACAGTGGAAGAAAGTTCAGTGACTGAAATACAACTATTTTATGTAGGTCTTAAACCTAAACTGCTGCAAATCCTTGAGGTTGATGTGCAGCTCAGCTCTGCTCTGTTACCCTGCCTGAGGCTGCGCTGCTGCTGTAGCTGCAGCACAAAAGATGCTTTGTCTGCCTGTGTGTGCTGACAGTCAAGGCAGCTTTGCCCCCCACAGACAGTCACCTGCCCTTGTTAAACACACCTTCTGCCTTTGCCAGCCTGCCAGACTAGTTCCAATGCTGCTAGCTCCCTGTCCTGCAGCTCCTGTGTCCTTTCACCTGCCGTGTGAGGATTTAACTCTTAAGTCGTTCGAAACGATCACAGAATCCTAGGATTGGAAGGGCTCTTCAAGACCATCAGGTTCAAACCCTCCTGCCATGGGTAGGGACACCTCCCACTAGACCCAATAGATCTCCTCCTGCTGTTGGTGCTCCAGAGCCCAGATATGTTACCCTCCTGAGAATATTGCAGGGTTCATAGATTCATAATTGCATAGAATGGCTTGGGTTGGAAAGGACCTTCAAGATCATCTAGTTCCAACCCCCCTGCCATGGGCAGGGACAGCCTCTACCAGACCAGGTCATTCAAGGTAAAACCACTGCAGGAATAGATGGGATAGCTCAGGATGTGCAGACAGACAGACAGACAGACAGAGGTTCTCTCTGCAAAGAAAGGTGCTGGGAGTAGAATCATAGAATCCTATGATTGGTTGGACGTTTGGGTTGGAAGGGACTTTAAAGCTCATCCAGCTCCAACCCTCTGCCATAGGCAAGCCCCAGCAAGCCAGGCCAACGACAGGCACAGAATCACAGCGTGGCTTGAGTTGGAAGGGACCTCAAAGCTCATCCAGTTCCAGCCCCCTTGCCACAGGCAGGGACACCTCCCACCAGCACAGCTCGCTCAAGGCCTCATCCAGCCTGGCCTTGAACACCTCCAGGGAGGTTGTGGATCACAGAACCACAGCCTCCCTGGGCAACCTGTGCCACTGTCTCACCACCCTCCCTCTCAAGAATTTCTTCCTCATCTCCACTCTCAATTTCCCTTCTCCCAGCTCAAAGCCATTGTCCCTTGTCCTTGTAAGAAGTCCCTCCCCAGATACCTGCTCTAGCACCCTACAGACACTTTCCTTTTCCTTCTTCTTCCCTCAGTGTGAACAGCCTCCCCAGCCAAGCTGGCTGAGTCCTACCTACACTCATTCTCCTGTGCTTCTGTTCTTCCCTGCCCTGCCAATCTCCTCCTGCAGTGTTGTTTCTTCACTCCTACACAGACATCTACTCATACACACACAGAGAGGTGCATGATGTGGAGGTAAAAACAAACAGTTTGAAGGACAGGTGCATTCCTTGAAACAGCATCTTGAGTAACAACCAGGTGGAAGTTGGCTTCTTCCCTCCTAGCAGTGCCTGTGAATAGGTTGCTAAAATTGCTTCCAATCTCTGTGGGAAGGAAAGAAAGACAATTCAGTGGTCCCAGCTGAAAGCAAGTGTTCAGTACTTACCATGTCCAAGGTGAAGGGTACAGAGGCCTCTTCCCAGCAAGGGTTCTCAGGCACTGGCACAGCTGCCCAGGGAGCTGCTGGAGTCCCCTTCCCTGGAGGGACTTCAGAGCTGCATGGATGTGGTGCTGAGGGAGGTGGTTGAGTGGCAGTGGTTAGCAGCAGTGGTGGTGCTGTGAGCTCTGGGGGGGTGTTGGACTGGATGGGCTCAGAAGTCTCTTCCAACCTCAGCAGTTCTGTGGTGCTGTGATTCTTTCTCCTCCTGCAACCAACATGGTTAGGTTTGATGTCCAAGCCAAGAGCCAAACCGAGGCCTGATGACAGCTCAGAGTGCAGTGGTGTTTGTGAACCGTCAGAATCCATGGCTCTGTGTTTGTTCATCCTGAGCCCTGACGTTGGCTGCTGAAAATAATCCCTCAGTAATGAAGCCAGGCTGCTAGCAGCCTTGTTCCCACCAGAGATGTAAGGGAGATCTGGGAGAGGAAATAGAGGTCTTAGAGGAGCTGTGAAGTTCAGCTGCCTGGCAAGATATCCTGGAGGAGATGACACAAGAAGAGGCTTTTACAGCAGAGGGGAAGCTTAGAAGAGCTTTCAGCAGTGGCTTCAGAAAATGGAGTAGAGTCATCTTGGAGTAAAGAGAATAAAAACGGTGGTGGCTGTGAAACTGGGGGGGTTAAAGTCGTGTTGGATGTAACCCCATGCCTGAGGCAATCCTTGGCATCCCAGCAGCTCTGCGGTTTGGAGTTTGCTTGGGGTGTTTTAATTAGTCAGTGGTAGACAGTAGTCCCCCATGGTAGGGAAGCACTGCTGCCTTTCCTCCAGTGCCTGACCTGTAAGCACTGCAGGTGGCATTCTGTTTTTAATTGAGAGGTTAAATTAGCTTTGAGGTTTTTCCCCCTCTCTTTATGCTTAATATAAACATGTGGAAGTCCAAATTTAAATCCCATCAGCAGAGATGACCTGTGGAAAGAAATGCCATGACCATCTTGTGTTTAACTCTTGTGCCAGTTTCCCTCTGGGTCTGAGGGACTTGGCAGCACAGCATTACAGGATTTCTAATCCTAGGCTGCAGTTTGCTGTTTCCTGAGCATGCAGCAGCCTCTCTTGCTCTGTGAGCTATCAGATTGCAGATGTTGGGCTGCCTTCCACCTTCCTGGCAGGATGTTTTGTGTAGAATGAATTGCAATTTGAAATTCTGGAGATGAATCAAGTCCAATCTGATTGCTGATGGGAGAGAAACCAGCAGTGGTTATTAGAGAATTTGTTTAGAGATGTGGCAGGACTGAAAGGAAGAGAGGCACAGGATGGGGGGTTGGGGAAGTGACCTCTAGAGGTCAGCGAGTCCAACCCCTCTGCTGGGGGCAGGGCACACATCCAGGTGGGATTTGAAAGTCTCTGGAGAAGGAGACTCCACAGCCTCTCTGGGCAGCCTGCTCCAGGTCTCCAGCACCTTCACACCAAGGAGATTTCTCTTCACACCGAGGTTGAGCTGATGTCCATTGCCCCTCCTCCTGCCACTGGGTATCCTGACAAGAGCCTGGCTCCATCCTCCTGCCAGCCACCCTGCAGGTCTTTGTAAACACTGGCAAGGTCCCCTCTCAGCCTTCTCTTCTCCAGACTAAGCAGTCCCAGACCTCTCAGCCTTCCCTAAGAGACATGCCCCAGTCCTTAAGCATCCTCGTAGCCCCACTTGGACTCTCAAGAAGGAAACAAGAGCAGGCGCAGGGAGTTAGAGTCATTTGTAACTGCTCTGAAGTAGGGGAAATGTTCACTTTGGTGCAAAGTCTCATCTTTGTGTGTGAAATGATGGCAAATACAGATAGGGCCAGAGGCCTTCTTTGGGAGTCCTTTGGAACATAACTACACCAAGAAACTGAGGAAAGGCCTTAACCAAACCTGTTTGTGTTAAAGGAGAAGCCAGGAAGAGATTTCATTTCAGCTGCAGCAGGGAGAAGACCAAGACTAGTTAAGTGTAGAGCTGACAGCTACCAGCACTACTGCTTGAGCTGGGGCTGTTCAGCCTGGAGGAGAGGAGGCTCCAGGGAGACCTAGTAGTGACCTTCCAGTACCTGAAGTGGGCTACAAGCAGGCTGCAGAGGGACTGTTCCCAAAGGCCTGCAGGGACAGGAGGAGGGCAATGGTTTGAAATGAGAGCAGAGTAGATTGAGGTTGGATGTGAGGAACAGGTTCTGCAGCAGGGGGCTGCTGGAACACTGCTGCAGGTTGCCCAGGGAGGTGGTTGAGATATCTCCCTGGAGATACTCAAGGTCAGGCTGCAAAAGGCTCCAGGCAGCCTGATCTAGTTGAGGGTGTCCCTACTGACTGCAGGGGGGTTGGACTGGATGACCTTCGGAGGTCCCTTCCAACCCAAACCATTCTGTGCTTACAGTAAGAGAAGATGAGAGAGTAAAAATGTTCAGAAGACCTCATGAGGACCTTTGAAATGGAAATGAGGTGGCTAAAATTGACTCTGTGTTGATGGAGTTGGAACTTTAATGGCCCTGCTGATCACTTCTCAGCCTACAGTGCTTTGGGACTGTAGCAGGATGAAGCCTGCCCAGGTGCCTGAGTGCAGCCTGCTGCTGGGGCACTGTGTTGGTAGTTTGCTGTCTCCCACTGATGCTACCAGCAAGCAGTTGCAGAAGGTGCCTGTGCTGGTGACTGAGACCCTCTGCTTAAATTTCACTCCTGGATATCTTCCTGGGCAGTTTGCTGCTGTCTCTTGTGTCTGAACTGTCCATTAGCTTAAGCAATCAGGGGTGAGTGACTTAATGTCCATCTTATGGTCAGTGTCATTGCCAGACCATCCTCTTGCAGAGGTGGATGGAGTAAGGACCTTTGCAGCTTTCACATCACACCTCATATTTTGCAGAAGCATCAGCACAGATTCCTCCTCTGCTGCTGTATTTGTGTTTGCTTTCCTTGCTGAGCCCAAGCAAGGCCTCCTCTCCCAGCCTGCTGCTCTTCCCTCAAGTACCTTTGCAGCTGTGTTATGTTTCAAACAGCTTTGGAGAGGCAGAGTTATAAATACCACAGATCCTAGAATGGTTTAGCTTGGAAGGGCCTCAAAGCTCATCCAGTTCCAGCTCCCTGCCATGGGCAGGGACACCTCCCACCAACCCAGGTTGCTCAGGGCCTCATCCAGCCTGACCTTGAACACCTGCAGGGAGGGGCATGCACCCACGGGTGCTGAGGGGGCTGGCACAGGTCATTGCAGAGCACTCTCCATCATCTTTGGTAAGTCATGGTGGACAGGAGAGCTGCCTGGGGACTAGAGAAGGGCAAACATCACTCCAGTCTACAAAAAGTGTGACAGAGCCCTGGCACAGGCTGCCCAGGGGGGCTGTGGAGTCTCCCTCTCTGGAGAGATTCCAGAGCTGCCTGGATGTGTTCCTGTGTGATCTGCTGTGGGTGCTGCTGCTCTGGCAGGGATTGGCCTGGCTGAGCTTTGGAGGTCCCTTCCAGCCCCTGACACTCTGTGATTCTGTGAGGGAGCATCCACAGCCTCCCTGGGCAACCTGTGCCAGTGTCTCACCACCCTCACTCTCAAGAATTTCTCCCTCATCTCCGCTCTCAGTCTCCCCTCTGCCAGCTCACAGCCATTCTCCCTCATCCTGTCACTCCCAGCCAGTGTCAAAAGTCCCTCCCCAGCTCCCCTCCAGGTACTGGAAGGCTGCTCCAAGTTCTCCCAGGAGCCTTCTCCTCTCCAGGCTGCAAAGCCCAAACTCTCCCAGCCTGTCCCATAGGGGAGGTGCTCCAGGGCCCTCTCCAGCTGTTCCATGTCCTTCTTGTGCTGGGGATAGCAGAAGTGGATGCAATGCTGCAGGTGATGAGAAGAGAAGGGCAGAATCATGGAATCAGTCAGGGTTGGAAGGGACCACAAGGGCAGCCAGTTCCAACCCCCTGCCATGCCCAGGGACACCCTACCCTAGAGCAGGCTGCACACAGCCTCAGCCAGCCTGGCCTGAAACACCTCCAGCCATGGGGCCTCAACCACCTCCCTGGGCAACCCATTCCAGCCTCTCACCACTCTCATACTCAACAACTTCTCCTCAGTTCCAGCCTGACTCTCCCCACCTCCAGCTTTGCTCCATTCCCCCCACTCCTCTCACTCCCTGACAGCCTAAAAAGTCCCTCCCCATCTTTTTTGTAGCCCCCTTCAGATCCTGGAAGGCCACCAGAAGGTCACCTGGGAGCCTCCTCTTCTCCAGCCTGCACAGCCCCAACTCTTTCAGTCTGTGCTCACAGCAGAGCTGCTGCAGCCCTCTCAGCATCCTCCTGGCCCTGCTCTGGACACTCTCCAGCATCTCCACATCCCTCTTGTCCCAGGGGCTCCAGAGCTGGATGCAGTACTCCAGGTGGGGTCTCAGCAGAGCAGAGCAGAGGAGGAGAATCACCTCCCTGGCCCTGCTGGCTACACTTCTGCTGCTGCAGCCCAGGCTCTGCTTGGCTTTCTGGGCTGCAAGTGCACACTGCTGGCTCCTGTTGAGCTTCTCCTCCAGCAGCACCCCCAAGTCCCTCTCCTCAGGGCTGCTCTCCAGCCACTCACTGCCCAGCCTGGAGTTGTGCTTGGCATTGCCTTGGCCCAGCTGCAGGACCTTGCCCTTGGTCTTGTTGAGCCTCCTGAGGTTGCCTTGTGCCCACCTCTGCAGCCTGCCCAGGTCCCTCTGGCTGGATCCCTGCCCTCCAGCCTGGCTGAGCACCACACAGCTTGGTGTGGGCAGCAAACTTGCTGAGGCTGCACTCAGTGCCTCTGTCCATGGCACCCACAAAGATGCTGGACAAGACTGGTGCCAGGACTGATCCCTGAGGGACTCCACTTGTCACTGGCCTGCACTTGGCCATGGAGCCATTGACAGCCACTCTTTGGGTGCTGCCATCAAGCCAGTTCTGCATCCATCCAGTGGTGCCTCCCTCAAACCCATGTGTCACCAGCTTGGAGAGCAGGCTGTGGTGTGGGACAGTGCTAAAGACCTTGCTGTGGTCCAGGTAAATGCCATCAGTTGCTCACCCCTCAGCTATGAATGTTGTGACCTGTTCATAGAAGGCCACCAGCTTTGTGGTGAATGCCCTCCCTTGACCTGCTGCCTGCGCATCTTTTGGTGCAGCCCAGGACATGGGTGGCTTTTGGGGCTGACAGTGCCCATTGCTGGCTCATGTCAGGTGCCTCATCAAGCAGCACCCCCAAGTCCTTCTCTGCAGGGCTGCTCTTAGTCCACTTGCCACCCAGCCTGCATTTGTGCAGGACCCTGCACTTAGCCCTGCCGTACCTCCTGCCTTTTCTGTCTGTTTCAGTGACGGACGGAGGGGGCAGTGAGGTGCCTCTTGTCTTCAGTTTTACACTGTGAGCCCAGTGCTCTTCGTCCCCTCCGTGGAAGTTGTGTGGCCTTTGGCATGTCTGCCCCCCAGGCCATCAAGAGGGGAGCTGCCCAGGCTTTTGGTAGCTCTGGGGGGGATTGCCCCAAGCTGTCATCTTTCACAGCAAGATCTAGCAAGAAATATGTGATCATACAGAGAAGTTACTGTGCTGGCAGCTGTTAGATGAGCAAAACAGTGGTGGCTCTGCAGTCCTAAACCCCATCCTCTTCTAAATTCTGAACTGCTGACAGAAGAGGCTGCTGATCCTGTGTAGCCATTGCTGGCACCAGCTGATGGGCACCGTGCCCTGGTGACCTGTGCTGCGCCACTGAGCCATAGCAGAGGTCTCCTTCACAGCCAACGCACCTCTCCCAGAGGCAGTGCCTAACCTGGCCTGTCTGGCTCCAAGTGACAGGGCCTGATAAAGTGTATCTGTTGCTTCAGCTCCGGAGCTCTCAGATCTGTTGCTGTCTTGCAAAGCAGTGAGCAGCCTCCACACCTTGTGATGCTGGCCTCCTGCTGCTGGCAGAGGATGCTGGACTGGCAAAGAGATGAAGCTTTTCTTTGCCTGTGAGAGGCACTAGTGGAGGGAGGAGGAGACACTGACCAGACTCAGTTCATTTTGGTGTCTCTACAGACTCTATTAGTAACATTTAGATTGAGATCAAGTACATTTGTACTGCTCCTATGGTGCAATCTACTCCTTGCAGCACTCTCTTCGAAGTCAGCCAGATGCTGGTGCAGTCCTAGTGGCTTCTCAAAGGATCTTTCTGGTAGCTAAGGTTAGAAAAGAAACCAAAACCAAACCCAAGCAAAACTAAAATCAGCAGCAGGGACTGGGTAGTGGTGGAGTCCTCAGCCCTGGAGCCATGGAGCTGTGGTGCTGAGGGATCTGGCTTAGTGGTGACGTGGCAGAGCTGGGTTAATGGTCAGGCTTGATGATCTGAAAGGTCTCTTCCAACCAAAATGATTCTGAGATATAATATGGAGCCCCCAGCACAAGCAGGACATGGAAGTGTTGGAGCCAGTCCAGAGAAGGCCACCAAGATGCTCAGAGGGCTGCAGCAGCTCTGAGAGAGTTGGGGCTCTGCAGCCTGGAGAAGAGAAGGTTTCCAGGAGACTTTGGAGTGGCCTTGCAAGATCTGAAGGGAGCTGCAGGAGGGCTGGGGTGGGACTATTGACAAGGTCTGGTAATGGCAGGAGGAGGAGGAATGGGTTTGAAGTGGCAGAGGGGAGATTGAAAGTGGATGTTAGGAAGAAGTTGTTTGCTGTAAGGGTGGTGAGACACTGGCACAGGCTGCCCAGGGAGGTTGTGGAGCACAGAAGCACAGCATCAGAGATCACAACCTCCCTGGAGGTGTTGAGGACCAGGTTGGATGAGGCCTTGAGTGACCTGTTCTAGTGGGAGGTATCCCTGCCTATGGCAGGGGGTTGGAACTGGCTGAGCTTGGAGGTCCCTTCCAACCCAAACCAAATGGTGATTCTATGCCTGTATTTCACAAGAAAGTTGTCTTCATGTTCATGTGCTCCCCCCCCTGCCCTGCTAAACCATATCCCAGGATTGCAGAAATGACTTTATTGGCAGAGCAGTGCCAGTTAATGCCAGCCTGCTAATGGGAAGAGCAGTGGGAGACAATGAAACAGCTGATGGAAGTTTCTGTCTCCTTTGTGCTGTGAAGAGCCACTTAGCATCAGCTCTTTGTTGATTTTTAGGTAAAATATTCTCTTTCCTGCTACCAGCTCAGATTCTTTGCTGTTTAGTCACGACAGTACTGCAGTGGGTAACTCTGGGATGGGATTTCTCATCCAGCAAAGAAGAGAGGCAGCACTTAAATTGTTTTGTTTACAGCTGAGGGCTTCTCTACAGCTTATGGGAGCTGAGCCTGTGAGCTCAGGGAACCCATACAAAGGTCACCACTGCTGGAACTAGTCAGCAGGCTTGGCATGCTGGCAGGCTGCTGGTTGAGGGGGCTGTGAGAAAGGCATTGTTAGTTGCCCTCTGGTTATGCAATGCTTTCTGGGGGGAGCAAAACGTGAGAGAGATGCTGAGCAGCACCATGCACTGCTGCTGCTGTTAGCTGTAGCACTGTAACAGAACCAAGCCTCTCTCAAGGAGAGGGACTGGACTTAAAATATTTCTTTCCCTGCATGTTGATGCAATCAGTTATTTCTGTCCGTTGTCTCCTTGCTCTCTGTTTCAAAGTGCATGGCCCAGTGACTGTGGTGCGCTTGGCTGCGAGAGCAGGCAGCACGTGGGGGAGAGCACTGTGCTGGGAGCTGCTTGTGAGGAGCAGCCTGGAGCTGTGACACTGCCCAGATGTTTTATTCATCCTTTCTGGAAGGTATTTCATTCAAGGAACTGCATGAATAAAAGAGCAGATTCCAAAGCAGAGTAGAAGCTTTTTGAGCTCCTTATTGAGCACACTGATGCTTGGCAAACGCTTGAGGAGAAGTGAAGGCTCACACAGAATGGCTTGAATGGGAAGGGACCTTGAGGATCGTCCAGTTCCAGCGCCCCTGCCACAGGCAAGGACATCTCCTGCCAGACCAGGCTGCTCAAGACACTGTCCAGCTTGGTCTGATACATTTGCAGGAATGAGGCATCCACAGGTTCCTTGGACAGCCTCTTCCAGTATCTCACCACCCTCATTCTAAACAATGTCATCCTCATTTCCAGTCTAAATCTCCCCTGCTCTACTTTCAAACCATCACTCTTTGTCCTGTCACTCCCAGCCCTTGTCTAAAGTCCCTCTCCAGCTCCCCTTCAGCTACTGGAAGGCTGCTCTAAGGTCTCCCTGGAGTCTTCTCTTCTCCCGGCTGAACAGCCCCAAATGCTTCATCCTGTCCCCTCAGGGGAGGTTCTTCAACTCTCTGAGCATCTTTGTGACCTCCTCTGGACCCTCTCCAGCAGCTCCAAGTCCTTCCTGTGCTGGGGGCCCCAGAATTTGAGGCAGTGCTGCAGGTGTGGTCTGAGCAGAGCAGAAGGGCAGAGTCACCCCCCTTGACCTGCTGACCATTCTGCTTTGGGTGCAGCCAGCACATGGTCGACTCTGGGGCTGTTTCAGCAGGTACAGAGCTAAGCCTTCTATGCCTTAGGTTCTGTATATATCACATTCCTCCTGCCACAGTTCATTTGTTGCCCTCTTTGCAGAGATGAATAGGCCCAAGAATATCTCCAAGGGTCTCCATGTGGCTGTCGGGGGTAAAGGAGGCTTTCCAGTGCTTTGGAATCAGCTTCTGCTGCAGTAGCACTCAGCCAGCCCTGGGCATTCCTGTGGCCACCAGCTTCAGTGGCAGATTACAGCTGAAAAGTTAATTTAATCATTCCCAATTGTGCTGGTTCCTGGGTCAAACCCCTGAGCAGTTGTCCAACCCTCAGAACAGTCAACACCTTTCCTCCTCGGGGCAAATCTTTCCCATGCAATTGGTTTGGTTTCTAAGTCTGCAGCACAGAGTTACAACAAGAACTGGAAGAGAAATGAATGAGTCTCTTAAGTACACATCATGGGTAAGAGCTTTTCATCGTCTGCCAACCCTGTGCTGGGCTGCAGCAAGAGCAGTGTGGGCAGCAGGGCAAGGGAGGGGATTCTGCCCCTTGGCTCTGCTCTCCTCAGACCCCACCTGCAGTCCTGGGTGCAGTTCTGGGGCCCCCAACACAAGTGAGACATGGAAGTGTTGGAGCCAGTCCAGAGGAGGCCACCAAGATGCTCAGAGGGCTGCAGCAGCTCTGCTGTGAGGACAGGCTGAGAGAGTTTGGGCTCTGCAGCCTGGAGAGGAGAAGGCTTCCAGGAGACCTTGGAGTGTCCTTGCAGGATCTGCAGGGGGCTGCAGGAGGGCTGGGGAGGGACTATTGACAAGGTCTGGGAATGGCAGGAGGAGGAGGAATGGGTTTGAAGTGGCAGAGGGGAGACTGAAACTGGATGTTAGGAAGAAGTTGTTTGCAGTGAGGGTGGTGAGACACTGGCACAGGTTGCCCAGGGAGGTGTTGAGGACCAGGTTGGATGAGGCCTTGAGTGACCTGTTCTAGTGAGAGGTGTCCCTGCCTATGACACAGGGGGATTGGAACTGGCTGAACTTTGAGGTCCCTTCTAACCTAAACCATTCTATGCTTCTGGAAAGGGACAGTAAGTAACTGGCAGATAGCTGTTCTCTATCAATCTGTAACATCACATCAGGAGAATGCCTCCTGCTTCTGCCTGCACACTTGTGTCTGTACGACCAAAATCTGTGCTGGTGGTGAAGAGACCTCGGCCAGATTCCCAGCGTGCAGCCCCCAAACTGGGAATTGCACTGCTGGTCCTGTCTCGAACACTGCAGTAGCAGCATTTGGCAGTGCTTGCAGGCTGGCTGAGAGGAGGCTTCAGTGGGAACTTTTCAACTTGGAGCAAGCAAAGACATTTTGGATGTAAAGACCTGGAAGGCAGAGAGCTGCTGTGGGGCCTGGAGCAAGCAGTGGTGCCAACGTCCAGTGACAGCCTGGGCAGCGGCAAGCAGGAGCAGCACTGATGGGCACCTGCCGAGGGCCCGGCCTGCCAAGTGCCATGGCTGTGGCAGCCCCCAGGCAGGGCTGCAGAGGGGTGGGGGAGAAGAGCAGCCAGCCCACTGCAGAGCAGAGCCTCTAGAAATAGCAGCAGGGACACTGGTTCAGGTGGCAAGCAGCAGCTTGCCAGCTCCAGCTGGAATCCTCCTGTGAGTGTGCGCACAGCAGGGCAAACGCTGGCCCTGCAGCCTGGGCAGCAGGAAACAGCCCAGTGGGCAGCTGCCGTGGCTCCGGCAGGAGCCTTCCCACGGCATCTCTGAAGGGACAAGAAGGTCACATGTGGATCTGTGCATCTGCAGTAGTTTGGTTAAGCAGCGTTTGCTGCTGCCCTGTACCCTGTGGGGGTTGGAGGGGAGAACAAAGGGCAGAAGTGCAGCAGGCAGACACAGCTGTGTCCCGGCTGAGCTGGAGAGAGGAGCTCGGTGACTGTTCTGGGTGCAGATGTTCCACTTGAGAAGAGGAAGTGTTGGGTGAGATGTCTCCTGCTTGTATAAATGCTCGGGTTAAGCATTACTGCTCCACAGAGCCACAGAACTACTGCAGTTGCAGAGCCCCCTGAGGGCCCCAGCCGTGGCCCCCGGTGCCATGGGCACACTCTTCTTGAGCACTTCCAGGGATGGGCACTCCACCCCCTCCCTGGGCAGCCTGTGCTGACCCTGACGACTCTTGCAGCAAAGAAGACTCTCCTGGTCTCCCACCTAACCCTGCCCTGGCACAAATCCAGGCCATTGCCTCTGTCACCTGAGACTGGGGAGAAGAGACCAACCCCCACTGGCGGCAGCCTCCTTTGAGGGAGCTGCAAAGAGCAGCGAGGCCTCCCCTCGGTGGAAGCTGTGTTTTGTATCCCCCACATCCACCTAGACAGGAGATCTTCTGTCTCTGATGCCGTTGGTGCGGGGTGAGGGTTGTCTGAGCAGCCGCAGCGCAGAGGGCAGCTGTGTTCCCAGGGCAGCGCAGTGAGACAGAGAGGAAGGCAAAGGCTACAGCATAATGGTTTTATTGATTTCCAAAGGGCAAGTGGCAGGCTGCTGCCAGCAGATAACGCTGAAAGCTGCCCTGTATTCCCAGGGGACAACGTCCAAATGCCTTGCTCTGTCCAGTGGGAATCCTCTCACTCCTTCCTCAGAGTGGTTCGGATCTCCTCCTTCCTCAGCTTGCAGAGTCCTGTGCGAGCTGTGGCCCAGTGCCACACCAACTGTGCTGCTTGGTGCAGCAGACAGCAGGGAGAGCAGTGTGGCACCTGAGCTGCTGCAAGGCCTGCCCTGGAAAGCAGAAAACCTCAGAGAGTCTGAGGAGGGGGAGTGGGAAGTGTTGCCTTGGCGTCTCCTTACCTTGGAGAGTAAATCGGCTCTACAGCAGCGGAGTCTGGATGCAGGGGAGGGGGGAGCGGGCATGGTGCTGTTCCCACAGCTTCACTGGAGGCAGCAGCCAAGTCCTGGCCTCTGGCACACACACTGCTCCCAGCTACTACTGCTTTGCCCTGGAACTCTACAGCCACACTTCGTCTTGCAGACCCCAAGGACTCCTGTGCATGCTGATCCTCACCTCAAAGGAGGATGGAGCCAGGAGAGAGTTGGGCTCACATGCTGCAAGTGACAGCACAAGAAGAAACAGCCTCAGGCTGTGGCAGGGGAGGGTCAGGTTAGATATCAGGAACAATTTCTCCCCAGCAAGGGTTCTCAGGCACTGGCACAGGCTGCTCAGGGAGCTGCTGGAGTCCCCATCACTGGAGGGGTTCCAAAGCTGTGTGGATGTGGTGCTGAGGGAGGTGGTTTGGTGGCAGTGGTTGGCAGCAGTGGTGGGGCTGTGAGCTCTGGGGCAGTGTTGGACTGGATGGGCTCAGAGGTCTCTTCCAACCTGCACTGTTCTGCAATTCCATGATCCTGTCAAAGCTGCCTGGGGGTGTGCCTGGGCTCTGGCACTGCCTCGTCCATGCTGTGACTCTGGTTTATTTCTGGCCCTGGCAAAAGGGCAGCTTCTGCAGCAGCTCCTGGGCACGGATTAGGAGTTAGCACCAAGCAAGCCCATTCCCAGCAAGCAGCTTGGGTCAGCCACAGGGTTTCAGAAGCTGGCAGAGCAGAGTAGGATGGGCCCGAGTGCCACCTGCCCTTCTCAGAGAGCAAATGCTGTGGAGCTCACCTGTGTACACAGCAGCAGGCACCTCTGAAGGAGCCTGTGTTTAACTAAGTGCATCTGCTTCAGAGATGCTGTTGAGTTGTGAGGAGGAGTGTTAGGTCTCCTGTCAGCACAGAACCTCAGCTGCCTTGCAGTACCATTCTTGGTCACTCTGCATGGGCAGCTCCCCCACTTCACCTTTGCAGTGCTGCTCTACTGCTGTGGGACAGGTGTCTGCTGGGAGCTGATCCCTGCAGCTCAGAGTGGAGCCACTCAGAGTATGACAGAGGAAAATACCCCTGACAGAAGCAGAGCAGCCACTCTTGACAGTGGAAGAGTGCTGCAGCCAGAACGGGGCAGGCAGCTCCTTCCTAGCAGGATGTCCACAGCATGGGTTGGGATGGAAGGACCTTCAGGATCATCCAGTTCCAACCTCCTGCCATGGTCAGGGCCACTTCCCACCAGCCCAGCTTGTTCAAGGCCCCATCCACCCTGCCTTTGAACATTGCTTCTCTGGGCAGCCTGCTGCAGTGCCTCACCACCCTCATGGGGAAGAACTTCCCCCTCATGGCTCATTTCGATCCAGCTTCTCCCAGCTCGGAGCCATTGACTCATCCTGGCACTCCCAACCTTGTCAGAAGTCCCTCCCCAGCTCTCCTGTAGCCCCTTCAGGCACTGGAGAGCTGCTCTGAGGTCTCCTTGGAGCCTTCTCTTCTCCAGGATGGACAGCCCCAACTCCCCCAGCCTGTCCCCACAGGGGAGCTGCTCCAGCCCCTCGATCACCTTTATGACATTTTAAATGTGCCTTCCCCCCACCCCCCTCCTCTTTACTGTCTTCTTTGTGGTGCTTAACTTGCACTCCTAGTGGGCAGCGAGTTCTGCGTGGGACAGCAATGTGCCCTGGTGGCCAAGAAGGCAGATGGTCTCCTGAGGTGCATTGAGTGTGGCCAGCAGGACAAGGGAGGTTCTCCCCATCTACACTGCCCTGCTGAGATCACATCTGGAATCTTGTGTCCAGTTCTGAGCTCTCCAGTTCAAAAGGGACAGAGATCCACTTGGAGAAACTCCAGTGGACGCTATGAGGCTGCTGAAGGGCCTGGCACAGCTGTGTGAGGAGGAGAGGCTGAGAGCCCTGGGGCTGGGTAGCCTGGAGAGGAGAAGGCTGAGAGGGGATCTGAGCAGTGGTTACAAATAGCTGAGGGCTGGGGGGCAAGAAGCAGGGGCCAGGCTCTGTGCAGTGCTGTCCTGGGGTAGGACAAGGAGCAGTGGACACAAACTGGAACCCAGGGAATTCCGCCTCAGTGTGAGGAGAAACTTGTTTGGTGTGAGGGTGCTGGAGGCCTGGAGCAGGCTGCCCAGAGAGGCTGTGGAGTCTCCTTCTGTGGAGACTTTCAAGCCCCACCTGGATGTGTTGCTGTGTGCCCTGCCCTGGGTGGCCCTGCTTTGGTGGGGGATTGGGCTGGATGAGCTCTGGAGGTCCCTTCCAACCCCCAGCATTCTGTGCTGCTGACTAACTGAGCCCTTTGCTGTCTACCAGAGGGCTGTGTTCAGGCAGCAGGCAGGCAGGGCTTAGCCTTTACTCCAGAAACCATTGCAGTGTAATAAAATACAGCCTGGCTCTGCACAGCCTCTCTTAAAGAGAGCAGCTGCTGAACAGAAAAGAAGGGTTTCCCATCAAGTCACAGAGTGCCAGGGTGAAGGCATCCCGAGGATCATCTGCTCCAACCTTTCAGGTCACAGTAGAGCTGAAAGGAGCTGAGTCCTCAAACTGCCCAGAGGATGGGACTCCACTGCTTCCCTTGGGACACTCCATTGTCTGTGCTCATGGGCAAACACTTTCCCCTGCAGCCCAGTGGGAATCTCCCTGGCAGTAGCTTCTCCTCATCCCCTCTTGTCTAAAGGTCTCTGGAACCCAAATCTGGACAAAGAGACTCAACTTCGACATTCCTGTACTGACCTCTAATGATCCCTCTTTGGAAAAGGAAACAGGTTCACCTCTGGGAAGGGAAAAAACAACCCAAGCCCTCTCCCTTCCTTCCCTGCAGCAGGATGAGGAGCTGCAGAGCTGCAGCCTTTCAGCAGCAGTGGCACACAGGCGGTGCTGGCTCCGTCTGCGCTGGGAGCGGCAGGGACACTCTTGTCCTAGCAGCTCTGGGAGCACAAGCATGAAGCAGAGGAGGAAAAGGCTTATGTTTTCCAAAGGGCAAAGCAGGAACTCAGTCTGTGCTCCAGAAGCTGCCTGGGAAGCTTCCGAGCTGGCTCTGGGGGACAGCCCAAGGAGCTCACTGGTTAGGGGGAGAAGCCGCAAAGGCAGGAGGCAGGAGGAAGAACTGGTGAGGAGCACTGAGCAACTGCTGGGACAGCTTGGGGCTGCTGAGGTTGCATCATGTGGAGTGAGGACAAGAGGGAATGTTTTGTGTATGCTTTAGGGAAAGTTTCCTGTCAGAGACAGATGCTGGACTGCAGAGGATCTTTTGGTTTCAGTGCTGGAACCAAGGCTTTCAGATCAGTGCAGGCAAAGCAAACAAGGCCAACAAGGGGCCACTGAAGAGGCAACCTTTAGGTGCCACTGCTCTGATATTCCTGGGGGGGTAGTCCAGGCCATTCCAGCACCCTCACACCAAAGATGTTTCTCCTCATCTTGAGGTGCAACTTCCTGGGTTCCGGTTTCTGTCTATTGCCTCCTGGTCCTACCCCAGGACAGCACTGCACAGAGCCTGGAGCCTTCTTGCCCCCCAGCCCTCAGCTATTTGTAACCACTGCTCAGATCCCCTCTCAGCCTTCTCCTCTCCAGGCTACCCAGCCCCAGGGCTCTCAGCCTCTCCTCCTCACTCAGCTGTGCCAGGCTCTTCAGCAGCCTCAAAGCCTCCACTGGAGTTTCTCCAAGTGGATCTCTGTCCCTCTTGAACTGGGGAACTCAGAACTGGACACAAGATTCCAGATGTGGTCTCAGCAGGGCAGTGTAGATGGGGAGGAGAACCTCCCCTGTCCTGCTGGCCACAGTCTTCAGGGGATCATTGACTTTCTGGGCCACAGGGCTCAGTGCTGATGTTTCATAGCTCATTGGTTTAGCCACTGCTCAGACTGGAGTCACTCTGTTTCTGTGGGTGCAAAGTGCAGAGTTTACAGGAGCTGGGATTTAGAGGGGCTTAAGGTCTAAGGTTGGATATGCTGTGGAAGTTACCATGGAGAAGGGGCTAGGAAATGATCCTGCCTTGGCAAAAGGAAACTGGTCTGGATGCCACATATACTCGTCAGAGCTTACTTACCTCCAGCAGACAACAGACTGAGTCTTTGGGCCTTAAGCAGCTGCAAGAGCATTGCACCAGTGGCAGAGTTGGCACTAAGCTCTTAGTCAGTGCTTGCCCCTCTGATAGTACTACACAGCTGAGCTTCTGTCAGCCCCTTGGCCCTGCTTAAAATCATAGCATCAGAGAATCACAGAACTGTCAGGGCTAGAAGGGACCTGAAGGATCATCCAATTCCAACCCCCTGCCACGGGCAAGGACACTTCTCACCAGCACAGCTTGCTTGAGGCCTCATCCAGCCTGGCCTTGAACACCTCCAGGCAGGGGCATCCACAGCCTCTCTGTGCCAGTGTCTCCCTACCCTCACTCTCAAGAATCCCTTCCTCATCTCCACGCTCACTCTCCCCTCTCCCAGCTCAAAGCCATTGTCNCTTTGTGTTGGGAGCCCCAGGACTGGAGGCAGTGCTGCAGGTGGAGACTCAGGAGAGCAGAGGGACAAAATCCACTCCTTGTTAGGTATCTCTGCTGGAACCCAGCCCACAGAATATCAAAATCTGCTTTATCCTTTATGCTGATGGCTTCATCTCTCTGCATATCTGCCAGCCTCAGGTGAGCCTCAGAGTTTCCTTTGAGTTCAACTCCTTGGGCACAGCTAATTCATCTCCTCTCAGTTGGTCTGTTCCTGTGCCACACATTTTGCTGCACATCACAGTGAGAATTTGATACATGGAGTTGTATTCAATTTCCCACTTCTGTCCAAAACATGAGCACTGAGCCCAGACCTCTGGCTGAGGGGAATCAGCAAATGAGCAGTGTTTGTTGCTGCCTTCAAAGTTCAGTGGAGCTTTCATGCAGTCAAAAAGGTTTTCCTTTTTTCCTGCCTTTTCTCAGCTCCCTTTTGACTTTTCCCATGCACATCTCTAATGGAATGGGAGAGAGATGTCCAAGCACAAAGTGAGAAGTTAATTCTCACACACAGGATCACAGCCACATGCAGGCTGGCAAAGACCCTCAGGAGCACCAAGCCCAGCCTAGAACCCTGCTCTGTGAGAGTCACCTTAAACCACAGCCCCAAACACCACATCCAAACCACCCTGAAACACACCCAGGGTGGGTGACTCCAGCACCTCCCTGGGCAGCTCATTCCAGTCCCTGACCACTCTCTCCATGAAAAGCCTTTTCCTAATGCCCAGTCTAAACCTCCCCAGCCTCAGCTTGAGGCCATTCCCCATTGTGCTGTCTCCAGCTACCTGTGAGCAGAGCCCAGCAGCAGCCTCTCCACAGTGTCCCTTCAGGTAGCTGTAGACAGCAATGAGCTCTGCCCTCAGCCTCCTCTTCCTCACACCAACCATCCCCAGCTCCCTCAGTTGCTCCTGCCTGCCTGCCTCAGCACAAGGTAACAGTCATGATGAGAGGCTGGAACCCAGCAGGTTCCACCTCAGCAGGAGGAGAAACTTGTTTGGTGTGAGGGTGCTGGAGGCCTGGAGCAGGCTGCTCAGAGAGGCTGTGGAGTCTCCTTCCCTGGGGACTTTCCAAACCCATCTGAATGTGTCCCTGTGTGAACTACCCTGGGTGACCCTGCTCTGGCAGGGGGGTTGGACTGTGTGATCTCTGGAGGTCCCTTCCAAACTTTACCATTCTATGATTCTGTACCTTAGTCTTTTATCTCTGAGCTGGAGAATGACTGAGAAAGATATTACTTGCAAGTAAGAGGGGATGAAGGAACAAAGCTGCAAGTCCACAAGAGAGCTGTTTAGGCTGGCAGAAATAAAGCAGCAGAAGAGGAGCTGGCAGTAACCAGCAGTTCTCCATTGACAGGAGTGGGGTGGAATGAGAATGGGAAGGCTGCTGAAGAGGAAGGGATAGAATTGTGTGGACTGTGTAGGCAGAGATGGAATGTACCAATGGAGAAAGGAGTAGAAAGAGGAGAAGGGAGTGGAAAGAAAAGGATTTGAAAGCATGGCAGTGAGAAATGTGCTGTGCTGCAGAGTAAGCTGGTGAAAGGTGTGAGGAACAGATCAGCTCTTGGCACAGCAGACATGATTTTTCTGGACTGATTTTACTGAAGTGCTGCTAAAACAGGCTTTGACTCACTGAAATTGAGGAAGTAAAAATATGGGGGAAGAGAGAGGGAGGTTTTCTTTTGCTGAAGTGCAGCATTAGAGCTGTAGGCAGTTACTGGCACGAAGGAAGTGTTGCTGCTAGGTAGGAAATGTTGGTTGTGTTCTCCAGGAGCTTTGCCTTTCCTCACAAAGAAATGCTTTTACAACTCTCTGATATTTAGCATAGGAGGGCTGTGAAAGGAGGGCCATTGGTGTAAACAGGCTCAGTGGTTCTTGCCTTCTAGAGGTGAAACCTACTCAGGAAGGTTGGTGTGATCACTAGGTGCTTGTCCATCAGCTTCAGGGAGAGACAGGCAATGGGATGGGGGAAAGCAGAGTTGTTTTCTAACATCCTTTCATTTTCTTCGGGGCACAGAATCATTCATCATAGAATGGCTTAGGTTGGAAGGGACCTTGAATGGCTTGAGGAAGGGACCTCAAAGCTCATCCAGTTCCAAGCCCCTGCCATGGGCAGGGACACCTCCCACCAGCACAGGTTGCTCAAGGCCTCATCCAGCCTGGCCTTGAACACCTTCAGGGAGGTTGTGGAGCACAGAAGCACCCAATGTGATCGAAGATTCTGTACTTCTGTGCTCCACAACCTCCCTGGGCAACCTGTGCCAGGGTCTCCCCACCCTCCTTCTCAAGAATTTCTTCCTCATCTCCACTCTCAGTCTCCCTTCTCCCAGCTCAAAGCCATTGTCCCTCAGCCCTTGGCAGAAGTCCCTCCCCCGCTCTCCTGGAGCCCCTTCAGGTACCAGAAGGCTGCTCTGAGGTCTCCCTGGAGCCTTCTCTTCTCCAGGCTGAACAGCCCCAACTTTCCCAGCCTGTCCCCACAGGGGAGTTTCTCCAGCCCTTTGGTCATCTCTGTGGTCTCCTCTGGGCCCTCTCCAGCAGCTCCAGGTCCCTCTTATGCTGGAGATTCAAGGACTGGAGGCAGTGTTGCAGGTAGGGACTCAGCAGAGTGTATCAGGGGCTTTAGAGAGAGATTGAAGGTGAGGAACAGCTTGTCCTGAAGAAGTCCCTGAGTAATGGTTTTATGGGTTCAGAGCCAGAGCACTTAAAGAGAGGTCTAAACTGTTATGAACTCATCATTTGAAGGATCAAAAATGAATGTCATCCTTACAGCCCTTTCACAAAGCTGTGCATGGGAGAGCAGTGGACATTTCTATGGCTACAGCTCACAAAACCAGAGTGAAAACGTCAAATTCTAGCTTTAAAACCCACACTTGAGGTGGAGGTTATGTGGCAAACAGAAGGGAAGGGAGAATAATGCTAAATCCATTACATAGTGCTGGTCAGTGGTGCCAAGGCCCCAGGGCTCTCAGCCTCTCCTCATCACACAGATGTTGCAGGCCCTTCAGCATCCTCATAGTCTCTGTTGGACTCTCTCCAGTAGTTCCCTGTCCTTCTTGAACTGGGGAGCCCAGAACTGGCTCCAGATGTGGCCTCACCAAGACACAGTAGCATATAGAGTGGTCAGGGCTTGGCACAGGCTGCCCTGGGGGGTGGTGGAGTCCCCATCCCTGAGGTGTTCAAGAACTGTGTGGCCATGGCACCTTGGGACATGGTTTATTGGCCACAGTGGTGTTGGGTTGCTGGCTGGACTCAGGGATCTTGGAGGTCTTTCCCAATGGAGGCAGTTCCCTGACCAGCCATGCTGAGGATCATTCCATCTCCTCTCCTCAGTGTACAGATCTTTCTCCCCTTGCTTTCCCCAAGGACAGACACAGCCTCTGTGAGAGCCTGCTCGGTAGCAGCACTTTGTGTGGAGTCTTCTTCTGAGTGCAGGAGCAGCACCAGCACAGAACCAGTTGCCAGGGTTCAGTGACTGACACTCGTTTAGATTCTTGGATGTCTTAGTCCAGAAAAGATTCCTTCTTCGTGTCTGCTTGGCAGTGCCAGAAGTCTCAGCCCAAGGGGCAGCCACTGAAGCTGTACAGGAACAGATGAATCCTAAGGAGGTGAAAGTGAGGTTCACAAAGAAGATGAGCAGGCGAGGCGAGAGCAGGGGAGGTGCTGTGTACTGAGCACTTCCTGCAGCGTGCTCCTGAGCAAGAAGGTTGCTTGGTCCAGCAGCAGGCAACACTTTGGGCTTTGGCCATTAAGGTCTGTGTGTGTCCTGTGCTGGTTACACCTACACCTCCCTCAGCCTAGTGACCTAGCAGGGGCACTTCTGCCTTCAGGACTACCCAGCACCCTCTGTGGCCACTGGTGCCCAAGGCTGCGCTCAGTGTGACTTCTGGAGGACCACTGGAGGTGAGAGAGGACCTGGTCTGCCCCATGCCAGAGCTCACCTTCCTTGGGCAGCCTGGGCTCTCGGGCTCTGAAAACAGCAGGCTGCTCCCCCTTGGCTGTGTCCTGTGGGCAGGAGGAGCTCTGCTGCCCCCTCTAACCCTACCAGCCCAGACAGGTCCTGTTCACCATGTGCCGTGAGCTGCTGGCAGCAGGCAGTGCTGGGGATTGTGAAGGAGGGTGAATAATTCTGCCTTTCTGTTTGGGTGTTTTGGCTCTCCTGTTACCTGCATGCACAGTGGAGGTTCCTGTGGTCATGCAAAGCCTCTCTTGTACCCTGAGTGTCACTGAGTCAAGCTCACAGCTTTCTAAGCCAGCTCCTTTCCCTCTGCCATTCTCTTATCTTCATTTCCTGCTTACAAATTCATTAAGTTTAAGCATTAAACTTCATTAAGTTTAAGCATTAAACTACATTAAGGCAGTCAGGAAATTGCTCTGCCAGCAGGTGTCTCTTAACAGAACTGCCCCAAGATATTTAACAGACCTCCCCATGTGCCAGGAGTGCAGCTGTGGGTACCTTTGTCTGCTGGCTTTAAAGGCTTCTGCCTGTGGCATCCCACCCATCAGTGCTCAGGGGAGGAGGAGCAGGGCCATAGAATCAGAGAATGGCTTCAGATGGAAGCAGCCTTAGAGATCATCCAGTTCCAAGCCCCCTGCCGTGCACAGGGGCACCTAACACTGCTCCATGCTTCTCAAACTCAGTCCAGTCTCATTTAAACACCTGCAGCGATGAGGCAGCCATAGCCTCCCTGGGCAACCTGTGCCAGTGTCTCCCCACCCTCACTGCAAAGAATTTCTTCCTCATCTCCACTCTCAATCTCCCCTCTCCCAGCTCAAAGCCACTGCCCCCTGTCCTGGCACTAGAAGACCCATCCAGACACGTTCCTGTGTAACCTGGAACAGGTTCCTGTGTAACATCTCTGAAGGTCCCTTCAGCCCCCAGCACTCTGTGATGCTGTGGCTGGCAGTGACTGTGCTGTGTTGGATATGCAGAGCAGCACACCTGCAGCTCAGGGAGCTTGTCAGAGTGCCCAGAGGAGAGTCAGACACAAGCTACTTAACATCAGGTGGGAACATCCCAACGGGGAAGTCATCACCATCGTGCCATAAGAGAGCCTTATTTGTGCCAACTCCTTAAGTGACCACTTGAGACACTTGATGGAAGTCCCTTCCCATTAACAGGGGAGTGTTCAGAGCTGTGCCTTTCCTGTCCATGCTTCTTGTGTTGATGAGCTATCAGCTCCTGCTCATGTGTTCCTGACTTCAAAAGCATCACCAGGACTGTGCTGGCTCCTTCACAGTCTGCAGGGATGGGAAGCTGATGCTCTGGTGCCTGATCATAGCTTGTTACCCAGTTTGCTGTGGACTGTGGGCTCCCTGTCTTTGCAGGGTGGAAAGGGCTGGGGTTTATCTCTGCTCTGGTTGTGTTTGCACAGATGGCCTACCAAATTTATCTGCAAGTCCTCAGGAAAGAAAATGTTCAACACTTGGGGCTCATAGGATCACAGAATGGTTTGGGCTGGAAGTGACCTTCAAGATCATCCAGTTCCAAGCCCCTGCTATGGGCAGGGACACCTCCCACCAGCCCAAGCTGCCCAAGGCCTCATCAAGCCTGTCCCGGAACGCCTCCAGGGATGAGGCATCCACAGCCTCCCTGGGCAGCCTGTGCCAGTATCTCACCACCTTCACTCTCAAGAATTTCCTCCTCATCTTCACTCTCAATCTCCCCTCTCCCTGCTCAAAGCCATTGTCCCTTGCCCTGACACTCCCAGTCCTTGTCCAAAGTCCTTCCCCAGCTCTCCTGGAGCTCCTTCGGGTATCTGTAGCTCCTCAGGTATCTGCAACATTTTCTTCTCCAGTTTCCTCAGCCTTTCTCCATGGAGGTTCTCCAGCTCTCTGATCATCTTTGTGGCCTCCTCCAGACCCTCTCCAGCAGTTCCATGTCCTTGTGCTGGGTTCCCCAGAGCTGGAGGCAGTGCTGCAGCCCTCAGTAAGTGTTCCACACCCTGGTCCCATACCGGGTCAGTGTGTAGGTGTGGGAACCTCATCCACTTCCCACAGAAGTCAGTGAGATTTAATTGATTTGGAAACAGCTTCATCAGAGACAGAAGTGTAGCAAAACCTTGGTGTTCCCCCAGACTGCACAGCAGCCTGTGGCTGCCTGGGCACTGTGAGTGTCAGTGATGGCTTCACTCCTAGGTCTGCTGACACAGAGGTGCAGCACAAACTGTGTCTCCAACCTGATCACAGTCTCACAGTCTCACAGTCTCACAGTATCACCAAGGTTGGAAGAGACCTCACAGATCATCAAGTCCAAGCTGTTACCACAGAGCTCAAGGCTAGACCATGGCACCAAGTGCCACGTCCAGTCCTGCCTTGAACAGCTCCAGGGACGGCGACTCCACCACCTCCCTGGGCAGCCCATTCCAGTAGCCATCTCCTCCTGTGGCAGGTTGACCTGGCTGTGAGGTGAGGGAAAAGCTGTGGACATTTTGGAGAAGCCTTTGACACTGTTCCCCACAGAATTCTCATGGCAAAACTGGCTTGGCTGAGCAGCACTGCTGGCTAAAGCACTGCTGGACAGGCCCAAAGGCTGGTCTCAGGGGAGCTGAATCCAGCTGGCAGCTGGTCACAAGTGGTGTTCCTCAGGGCTTTGTGCAGGGACCACATGTCCTGACTGATGCCCTTGATAAGGACACAGAGCAGCTCAGCAGGGATTTCACAGAGCACGCCAAGTTAGGTGGAGAGTTGATCTGCACCAGGGCAGGGAGGCTCTGCAGAGAGACCATGGCCATTGTTAACAGGATGAGCTTCTGCAGGGCCAAGTGCCAGGCCCTGCACTTGGGCCACAACAGCTCCAAGCAACACTGCAGACCTGTGGCAGAGTGGCTGGAATCTGCCTGCAGAAAGGGACCTGGGGGTGGTCATGGACAAGTGGCTGAACTTGAGCCAGCAGTGCCCAGGTGGCCAAGAAAGCCAAAGGCATCCTGGCTGGGATCAGAAATGCTGTGGCCAGCAGGAGCAGGGAGGGGATTGTGCCCTGTGCTGGGCACTGGTGAGGCCACAGCTCGAGTGATGTGTCCAGTTTTGGGCAGCTGAACACAAGAGAGCTGTGGAGGTGCTGGGGTGAGAGCAGAGGAGGGCAGGGAAGCTGGGGAAGGGCTGGAGAATAGATCTGATGGGTGACTGAAGGAGCTGGGGATGGTTGGCTTGGAGAAGAGGAGGCTGAGGGCAGACCTCATTGCTGTCTACAACTGCCTGAGAAGAGTTGTGGAGAGGTTGGTGCTGGTCTCACAGGCCATTGGCAACAGGACAAGAGGCAATGGCCTCAAACTGCAGCAGGGCAGGGTCAGGCTGGACATCAGGATGTTTTCTCAGCAAGAGTGGTCAGGCACTGGCAGAGGCTGCCCAGGGAGGTGGTGGAGTCATCATCTCAGGAGAGCTTTAAAGGTCCTTTGGATGTGGTGCTTGCAGATGTGGTTTAGAGGTGGAGTCTGTAGAGCAGGGTCAGTGGTTGGACTTGATCTCAGGGGTCTTTTCCAACCTGAATGAGACAAATGTGAATGAATTCATACCTTGAAGCCTGCCTGACTTTGGTTTATTGCCCTTTGTTTCCTCCAGCCCCACCTCACTGCAGAGGTAGGTCAGCTGCTGAAGGTTGCTCAGTCCATCCAGAGCTGGGGGGGTTGTCTCCTCCCACAGGACTGCACCCCAGCAGAGCCTTCACCCTGTGTGGAGGGATTAATAATCACCTGCTAGTGAGGGACTGTTCTCAACTGGAGCCACTGAGGAGTCACCACAGGAAGGGAGTCTTGGGATGAAAACTCTGTGATGAAAGCATCTTGTCTTGCCCTCTTGCTGTCAGTAAGGGGCACACTGTCAGCAGCAAACTGAAGTTCTCCAGCACTCAGAAGGACTTCCTTAATGTTTAGGTTTTGAAGGATTGCCTGAGTCTGAGTCTCTCCTGGCTCTTTGTGTCTCGAGTTTGTAAGGCACTGACGAAGCAAAAGGCAGCTGCAGGCATGTCTGTTACCACAGCCCTCCCCAGGGCTGCCAGACCAGGGACTTCCCAGCTGGTCTCAGCCACCCATTCAAAATGCCAAGGTCTCCTCCATCACTTGTGCCATGGTGCCATCATTTGCCCCATGATGCCATCACTTTGTGGTGGTGAAAGCTTCTTGGAAGGGAAAGTGAACCCCAGTGTGTTGGGAGCCTGAGACAAGGGTGGCAGAGGTTGTCCTGGAGTGCAGCTGCTGGAAGTTTGTGAAACTGTTCTTGTCTTCAGAAGAGATCCACTGCTGGGTCCTTCAGCTGCAGCTCTCTCCAAAGATGGACTAGGAGGAGAGGGATCCAAGTAACTGTCCTGCCTCTCTACAGATCTGAGATATCCACGTGGCCTCTGCGACAGCCACTAAATCCAAACGGGAGCAGAGGAATGCAGTCCCAGAAGCACAAAGTCTGATTTGCTCCAGTGCAGTATTTCAGAGTCCAGATCATGGTCTTGTGAAGTGTAGCCTTGGAGAGCAAACCTAGGCCAGCAGAGAGACAGGGCAGTGAGTCTGAATCCAAGCTGGGATTTGGTTGCAGGGGTCTAGCTCATATCAATAACTGCTAGCAATAGACTGTGGGAGCATGAAGCCCTTTTGTCTGGCCTGAAATTGCCCCAGAGGAGGGTTAGGTTGGAGATTAAGAACAACTTCTTTGCTGCAAGAGTGGTCAGGCACTAGAACAGGCTGCCCAGGGACATGGTGGAGTCACTGTGCCTGAAGGTGTTCAAGAAAGGTGTGGCCATGGCACTCGAGGACAAGGTTTGGTGGCCGTGGTGGTGCTGGGTGGATGGTTGGGCTGGATGATCTCAGAGCTCTTTTCCAACTCAAACACTGCTCTGGCTCTATGAATAACTCTGTGCAGCTGATTGTTCCCTTTTGTGGAATATGGTGGGCATCTGAGGGCACAGCCATGGTCAGCTGCAGTAAGGAAAGGCACTGCTCAGCATGGAAGCAGTGAGCTGCAGTCGCAGGCAGGGATTTGTTTTCCTCTGTAGGAAGTCACAGAAGACAATTCTGGGACAAACAGCATGAAAGTTGTTCTTTCCCTTGGCTTTTCTTGTGAGCCACATGCAGGAGGAGGCAGTGGACATTTTTTGTTCACTGGCACAGGAGAGAAGTAATGGCACAGCTCTAGCAAGAGGCACAGCCTAGCTGCAGCTACAGATTACATGGTCATCCGTGCCCTTGGCTGAGCAGAGATGGAAAACAAAGCAGCCCTGCATTTTCAGACCTCTCTTTGAAACCTCAACCCTTTTTACTTATACTCTCACAAATCCTGTAGCAGTCCAACCAAAAGCATTTGCCTGCTGCAGAGTGATTCTGGGCATGTAAGGAGCTGGTGAGCAGCAGATGCTGCATGCAGACATAAGACACAGAACCACAGAGTCACACAACTGGCTGGGAGAGACCTCTGAGCTCATCAGTCCAACGCTCCCCCAGAGCTCACAGCACCACCACTGCTACTAACCACTGCCACCAAACCACCTCCCTCAGCACCACATCCATGCAGCTTTCAAACCTCTGCAGGGATGGGGACTCAAACACCTCCCTGGCATCCTGTGCTAGTGCCTGAGAACCCTTGCTGGGGAGAAATTGTTCCTGATATCCAACCTGACCCTCCCCTGGCACAGCTTGAGGCTGTTTGCCCTTGTGCTGTCACTTGCTGCATGTGAGAAGAGCCCAACCCCACCTCAGTCTGACCTCCTCTCAGGGAGCTGTAGAGAGCAATGAGGTCTCTCCTCACTTTCCTCCAGACCAAACACCCCCAGGTCCCTCAGCTGCCCCTCCCCAGCCCTGTGTTCCAGGCCCCACTACATCCTCAGTGAATACAATCACCACTGTCCTCTGCTGTCTGGAGGCCTCTGCCTCAGACCAGTCATATTCTGCATAGTAAGTACCACAGGGTGAGGTGCTGGAGTGGCTGAGGACCAGAGTGGTGTGGACAGAGCAGCAGAGCTGTGTGAGCAACCTGCCCTGTGACTCAGCAGGGACTCTGAACAATGAGAAGTTCTCCAACTGCAAAGCACAGTGTTGGGTTTGGGTTTTTTGTTTCTAATGAACAGACAGAAAAGGACAACCGAAAAATTCTGTCAGGCATCTTTAATAAGAGCCATGGGAAGTTGGAACTGCACAGAATCAAAGGGCTGTGTTCAAAGGAGCACATGGGACCTGCTCACAGGAGCTGAGAGGGGCTGCTGCTCATTTATATTTTAGGTCTCCTGAGAGACAAGAGCCTGAATTAAGTCCCTCCTGGAAGTAAATTAAACCATAAGCTTAAGTTTTTGGGGACAGGCTGAGAGAGTTGGAGGTGTTGAGTCTAGGGAAGAGGAGGCTCTGTTGAGAACTCAGAGCAGCCTTCCAGTAGCTGAAGAGGCTCCAGGAGAGCTGGGGAGGGACTTATGGTAAGGGCTGGGAGTGCCAGGCTGAGGGACAATGGCTTTGAGCTGGGAGAGGGGAGAGTGAGAGTGGAGATGAGGAAGAAATTCTTGAGAGGGAGGGTGGTGAGACACTGGCACAGGTTGCCCAGGGAGGCTGTGGAGCACAGAAGCACCCAATGTGATCGAAGCACACATCAAAGATCACATCCTGTCCTTCTGTGCTCCACATCCTCCCTGGAGATATTGAAGGCCAGGCTGGATGAGGCCTTGGGCAAGCTTTGCTGGTGGGAGGTGACCCTGCCCGTGGCAGGGGGTTGGAGCTGGATGAGCTCTATGGTCTCTTCCAGCCCAAACCACTCCAGGGCACTGTGATACCAGAGACGGTGGGGCACAGAGCTGTGTGAGCGGCTTTGGGCGCAGTGCCTGAGCCTGCTTGGACTCACCTGGCAGTGTAAAACCTGCCTGCTTAGAGATGCTGCACTCATTTTTCATGTTTCATGTTGTTGTTTTACTTTTTAATTCTTTTGTAACCCAAACTATTCCTGTAATTGCCTTTTTAAATGTTTTTTTAGAGAAACTGATCATAGAATCTTAGAATCAAGCAGGTTGGAAGAGAGCTCCAAGCTCATGCAGTCCAACCTAGCACCCAGCCCTGTCCAATCAGCCAGACCCTGGCACTAAGTGCCTCTATCAAAACAGTTTCCAGAATACCTGTCAGTGCTTGCCCCAGCCCCAGCCTGGTCAGTCAGGCCTCAGGTCTCTCTTCCCAACAGCAGCAGTGCTGTGGAAGCCCAGAACTGGAGGAGTTTGTTCTGTCTTGCTATGCTTGAGCAGGATACTGAAGCTGGAATCCTAGAATGGATTGGATTGAAAGAGACTTTAAATACAGTCTAGTTACAGGACACCTCCCACCAGGCCAGCTTGTCCAAGGCCTCCTCCAACCTGGCCTTGAACACCTCCAGAGAGAGGACATCCACAGCCTTCCTGGGCAACCTGTGCCACCACCCTCACTGTCAAGAATTTCTTCTTCATCTCCACTCTCAATCTCCCCTCTCCCAGCTCTAAGCCATTACCCCTTGTCCGGTGAAAAGTCCTTCCTCCTGCAGCCCTTTCAAGCAGTGGGAAAGAGACTGCCTCTGAAAATGATGAGGTTTTGTTACCTCTCTGTGCCCCTCGTAGCCCTCTCTGGGTTGTGTTTTAGCAGTGAGCTCAGTCCCAGCCTGTGCAGGCCCCTAGCAGACTAATAAAGGTCCTTCAGAACCATAATCTCTATGTGCTGGCAACCTGAATGCATTTACATACATGAAAAGGAGCAAATGTAGGTAATTGCAGAGCACAGAGCTGTGTGCTGGAGCACACAATGGTATCTCTTTCAGCAGCTGTGTCTGACTAAGCAGCTCCTGATTCTTCCTGGCTGCAGGGGAGGACACTGGCAGCATGGCCTGTAAGTACAGCTGGGGAGAAGCAGCTCTGTGCCCAAGGCAGGAGGCTACACAGCAGGAGATTGCATGGCCACTGGAAATCAGGCAGTAAAATAGATCAGAACAGAACCAGCCAGGCTGGAAGAGACCTCCAAGCTCATCCAGCCCAACCTAGCACCCAGCCCTGGCCAACCAACCAGACCATGGCACTAAGTGCCCCAGCCAGGCTTGGCTTCAACACCTCCAGGCACCGCGACTCCACCACCTCCCTGGGCAGCCCATTCCAGTGCCAATCACTCTCTCTGCCAGCAACTTCCTCCTAACATCCCTCCTGGGCTGCCTTCTTCACAGAGCGGGAGGAGGATGCAGTGGGCTCTCTGGAGTGTTAGGAAGGTGACTGATGGCAAAGCACACTTCCAAGTGTGTGTAAGCATGTGTGGGAATCCTCAGCATGCTGTGCACACTGCTTGCCGTGGGTGTGAGCTCTGAGAGCAGGGCAAGGCCAGCTTCTTGCTTTATCACCAGGTGTCTAAGAATAGACTGCTGGAACTTGGCATTCCTCCAGCCTCAGAGCTCTGTCAGAGAGACAGGGAAGCAGTCCCTGGCTTCTCCCAGTCATATGCTTTAGTTAGGAACAGATCTCTACCTGCAGCCAGAGCAGTTGCTGGCTTGCCCGTGAGGCTCCTGAGCTCCAAGCAGTGGATCTTACATTGTTGAGCAAAATCACAGGTCAGGGGCAGGTAGAGTTCAGAATGCTTCTAAAATTCATCCTGTGCCACGTGTTGCCCAGGTGGCAGAGGTGGTGGCTGGCCAGGAGCAAGGACATGTGCACACCTCCTCTCCTCAGCTGAGTGCTGCCAGGGGTGCTCCCAGCACCTTTCCCTGGAGCATACAGCAGTGACACACTGCACACACCTGGAGCACACACTGCTGGTGGCACCAGGAGGGGCAGCTTTCCTTGGGCAGCCAAGAAGAGGCAGCTGATGAGTAGTCTACAACTACCTGAATGAATAGGACAGAGTGAGGGAGGATTGTTTACACTGCAGCTTTTTCTTCCTCTCAGCAAACCAACAAGGTGACCTTCTGGTGGCCTTCCAGAATCTGAAGGGGGCTACAAAAAAGCTGGGGAGGGACTTTTTAGGCTGTCAGAGAGTGAGAGGAGTGGGGGGAATGGAGCAAAGCTGGAGGTGGGGAGAGTCAGGCTGGAGGTGAGGAGGAAGTTGTTGAGCATGAGAGTGGTGAGAGGCTGGCAGGGGTTGCCCAGGGAGGTGGTTGAGGCCCCATGGCTGGAGGTGTTTCAGGCCAGGCTGGCTGAGGCTGTGGGCAGCCTGCTCTAGGGTAGGGTGTCCCTGGGCATGGCAGGGGGGTTGGAACTGGCTGATCCTTCTGGTCCCTTCCAGCCCTGACTGAGTCTGTGATTCTGTAGTTCTATGAATGGTATAGACATCATCATTATTTCTTTTTCACAACCAACGATCTAATTTCTCTCATTAAAATATTCCAATTAACCTCAAACCAGCACAATTAACTAGAATACAGCTGAGCAAAGGGAAAGGGGAGCTGGAGGGCAGAGCAGTGGCAGGCTCACCTTCTTTTCAGAAGAGCTTGTCAAGCACTGGGACAGGCTGCCCAGGGAGGTGCTGGAGTCTCTATCTCTGGAAGTGTGCAAAAGCCACTTGGATGTGACTTAATGGCAGTGACTTAGCAGCACTGGTGGGATTGTGAGCTCCAGATGATTGTTTGGACTGGATGACCTGGCCAGGCTGGATGGGTGGGCAGAGGCCAATGGGATGAGACTGAACAAGGCCAAGTGCAGGGTTCTGCACTTTGGCCACAACAACCCCAAGCAGCACTACAGGCTGGGGACAGAGTGGCTGAGAGCAGCCAGGCAGAGAGGGAGCTGGGGGTGCTGGGAGAGAGGAGCTGAAGAGGAGGCAGCAGTGCCCAGGTGGGCAGCAGAGCCAATGGCATCCTGGGCTGGCTCAGGAGCAGTGTGGCCAGCAGGACAAGGGAGGTTCTTCTGCCCCTGTGCTCAGCACTGCTCAGGCCACACCTTGAGTGCTGTGTCCAGTTCTGGGCTCCTCAATTCAAGAGAGATGTTGAGGTGCTGGAAGGTGTCCAGAGAAGGGCAGCAAGGCTGGGGAGGGGCCTGGAGCACAGCCCTGTGAGGAGAGGCTGAGGGAGCTGGGGGTGTGCAGCCTGCAGAAGAGGAGGCTCAGGGCAGAGCTCATTGCTGTCTGCAGCTCCCTGAAGGGAGGCTGTAGCCAGGTGGGGTTGGGCTCTGCTGCCAGGCACCCAGGGACAGAACAAGGGGACACAGCCTCAAGCTGTGCCAGGGCAGGTTCAGGCTGGATGTTAGGAGGAAGTTGTTGTCAGAGAGAGTGATTGGCATTGGAATGGGCTGCCCAGGGAGGTGGTGGAGTTGCTGTGCCTGGAGGTGTTGAAGCCAAGCCTGGCTGGGGCACTTAGTGCCATGGTCTGGTTGATTGGCCAGGGCTGGGTGCTAGGTTGGGCTGGATGAGCTTGGAGGTCTCTTCCAGCCTGGCTGACTCCATGAGTGTCTGGCGCTAAAGCCCAGCTGCGGGAGGCTGCGGGCCGGAGCTGCTCCCTGCCCGGCAGTGAAAGCCTTCTCTCGTTGTTGTGGCGCGCAGGTGAGAAGCAGGCGGCGGAGCCGGACGAGGCGGAGCTGCTGAGCCTCAGCAAGCGGCTGGTGGAGAACGCAGTGCTGCGGGCGGTGCAGCAGTACCTGGAGGAGACGCAGAACAAGAGCAGGCAGGCGGACGGCAGCCCGCTGAAGGGCCAAGAGGCAGCGAGCGGCGGCAGGAGCCAGGAGGGCACCGATCACAGCAAGTGAGCGCCGAGCAGCGGCCCCGGAGCACACTGTCCGCCCGCAGCGGCCGCGGCGAGGTGCCCAGCGCCCTGCGGAGGGCTGCCAGAGGTGCTGCTGCCAGGCACGCTGCTTTGCCAGCCTCTCACCACAGCCTGGTTCTGCCTGGAGGACACTGCCTGCTGGTTTCAGAAGTGCTTGCGCTAGGGAAACGTCTGCTGAGTGCTGGGGCCCTGAAAAGACAAGGATGTGGAAGCAGATGGCAGCAGTCTTCGCTCGCTCTTGATGCCAAGAGGCCCTTCCCTGCTGGTGGAGAGAACCCAGACCCTTCGCATCCGCCTTTGGGATTGCCCCAGTGGCCACAGGAGAGGCTGTGCCGCGGTGGCAGCGATGCCTCCTGCCCGGAGGGTGGCACGGCCGCGGCCCCAGCTGCAGCACCTGCTGTTGCCTGGCCAGCAGCAGGCCACGGCGAGCTAAAAGCGGGCACTGAGGGCGTGGGGGCAGCTCCTGTTACCCAGGCTGTGCCAGGACAGGGCTCTCTCCTCTGGCGCTGCTCGGCTGCTCTGCACTGCGGGGTAGCCTTTCTTCTGTGGCGTCTGTTTTGTCTGGTCTTTGACAGTACCTTTTATACAACCCCAGCGTGGGCCAAAGGCTGAGCACTGAACGGCCCCCCCAGCCCCAGCCCTTGCCCTCCCTGCTCTAACGCCTGTTATCAGTGGTGTGACATTGTCCCTCTCCTCTAGGAAAGAGCCGCAGGGCAGCCTCAGCCGAGGAGGCTTTGCGCAGAGAGACACAGGCCCTGCTCTGCAGACTGACCCAGCTGAAGGAGCTCTTGTCCAGCCCTGAGACCCGCGCCAGAATCAGCCTGGAGCTGTTCAAAGGCAGCCACCGCTCCAGCAGCAGATGTGGGAGCTGTGCTTGCTCTGAAGCGCCCAGTGCCTGCCTGTGAACTGCTCTGGTGACAAACTCTCCTCAGGCTGTGGAAAGAAAGGAGTTCTCCAAGAAGTTCTCCCTCCTGTTTCTTTTGGACTGAAAACATGAACGAGTGTAAGTGGCTCCTGAGGAATCCTGCTGAAATACTTGCACAGAAGGGTGGCACTGCACAGTGAGGGGCTTAGCATCAGGCTTGCTTGCACTTGATCACAGAACCACAGAATTGTTAAGGCTGGAAAAGGCCTTTAAGATCATCCAGCCCAGACAGCAACCCAGTACCACCATGGCCACTAAACTGTGGCCCCAAGTGCCATGCCCACAGGTTTCGTGGACACCTCCAGGGATGGGGACTCCCTGGGCAGCCTGTGCCAGTCTCTGACCACTCTTGCAGCAAAGACATTTTTCCTCTCCAATGTAACCCTCCCCTGGCACAATTTCACTTCCTCCTGTCCTGTCACCTAATACTATGGAGAAGAGCCAAACCCCACCTCGCTGAAGCCTCCTTTCAAGGAGTCCTGGAGAGTCATGAGGTCTGCTCTCAGCCTCTTCTCCAGACTAACCACTCCAGTTGTTAAGGTTCTTAAAGATCTTAAAGGTCTCTTCCAACCAAAAAGGTTCCATGATTCCAAGTGCAGCCAACTCCTCACACATCTTTGAGGCACTTGGATGTGCAGGTGTATCTCATGACTCCAAAGTGGAACGGCACTGCTTGCAAATCAACCTGGGCAAGCACTGTGCCCTTCCTTTAGCACTGTGCCCTTCCTTTAGCACTGTGCCCTTGCTTCAGCACTGTGCCCTTCCCTTAGCCCTGCAGGTAAGTCAGGTTCTCCTCGCGGGTCTCTCCCCTGGCCATGACACACAACTGCTAAAACCTGGATGCTTGGAAACGCTCCCAAGTGTGGGTTTGACAAGAAGGCCTCCTGTGGCTCTCTGCCTTTCAGATGTGTACCAGCGTTTGGGGCCGGCACTCTGTGGTCTGGGGGGGTTTAAAGAGCACTCAGCTCCTTGTCTGGACGCTGCCGTCTCGCTCCTGCTGATGTTTACACTAATGCAAGAGTGGTCTAAATTTCAGGAGGAGGTTCAGGCTCTGCTGCTCTCGTGGCAGACTCCCCCTGCCTGTAATGGAGTCAGGATGCTGCAATTAAGGTTTCTGATGAAAACGATCCTGTTCCCAGGGGTAATGTTTGCCTTTTCACTTTTGTACAGCAGTGTTGTTTGTCTTTTGTTCTCTCTGTTTCCTCCATCTCCACCTCCTGCTGCCTGACACGGGCTGTGAGTTTGCTCTCATTGTTTGCCCCACATGCTTGGAAGATTCACACTGAAGCTTTGGATGCTCAGCAGTGCAGGAGCAGGTCCAGTGTCTGCTGGTTTTATTGTCTGAAATTGTCTCTGGTCATAAAAGCTGCACAATGATGATGTGACTGTGCAGAACTGTGCTGGTAGAGCAGCTCTGTGCATCCTCTTCACTGATCTCCAGCACTGCTCATTTGCCTGGTGCCAGAGCTCTTTGGTTGTACCCTGACCTGCCCCAGCCTTGCCATCTTCACAGGAAAGTGTTTGTTCCTTTGCACTCTCTGTACATTTTCACCCATCCCCAATGGACTTTAATAAAATGAAGTACTTGCAAGAACAAGACTGGCAGGAGCTGTGCTTGTCTGAATCCCACCAGCAAGGCGGCTGTGGGTGCTGCACCAGGCTGCTGATCTGGAGCTTGGGAGCTGAACTCACATGAAGAAGTTCACAGAATCAGAGTGTCAGGGGCTGGAAGGGCCTTGGAAGGGACATCCAGGCCAACCCCTGCCAGAGCAGCAGCACCCAGAGCAGATCACACAGGAACACATCCAGGCAGCTCTGGAATCTCTCCAGAGAGGGAGACTCCACAGCCCCCCTGGGCAGCCTGTGCCAGGGCTCTGCCACCCTCACAGGGAAAAAATTCCTCCTCATGTTCCCATGGAACTTCCTCTGCCTCAGCTTCCACCACTGCCCCTTGTGCTGTCCCTGGCATCACCCAGCAGAGCTGGCTCCAGCCTCTGGCACTCAGCTTTGCATCTTTATCAGCATTGCTGAGGGCACCTCTCAGTCTCCTCCTCTCCCAGCTCCCAGCCCCAGCTCCCTCAGGCTCTCCTCATAACAGAGATTTTCCACTCCCTTTCCATCCCATTCTTTGTGGCTCTGTGCTGGATTTTTTCAAGCAGGATGTCCCCCTAGACCTGAGGGGCCCAGAACTGGACTGAGTGCTCCAAGCTCATGCAGATAAGTTAGTCTCAAAGTATGATTGCTTTAAATGACAAAACTTAGGGTTTCATTTCTCTCCTGGGCAGCAGCAAGTACTGCTGCAGCTTCCTAGAGCTCCACAGCCACTCTTCACCATCCAAACCCAAGGTGTGTGAGCAGTCTCACATGTCCTGTAGGATAATAATCCAGGTGAGGTCTGGGTGTGCAGGCACCCCTGGGAATAAAACCCCCAGATCCCAGAGTGGATCTGCACGTCCTGCACAGGGACTCTGAGCCCAGCTTCTTCCACAGGCTGAGGGGAGAAGCTTCTCCCTGAGGAGTTTCTGTGTCACATCAAAGGTCAGCAAGCAGTGGTTCACTCAGAGTGGCATCAGGCAGTTTAACCCCAACCTGGAGATGCCCACACAAGCGCAGACAATCAGCTCTGGACCGGGGAAAACAATGACTGGTGTCCTGTCTGAACCTCGGGGTGCAGCTCGCTGCCCTCCCTAGGAGCCCTTACTGCCACCAGTTGGCCTTTTGCATCCTTCACCTTGAAACTCTCTGCAGTGCAGCTGGAAATGAAGCACTCCCTTTGTGTCCAGGCACTTTGCTCCGTGGCCTGGTTGTTGGAGACTGCTCAGTCTCAGTCCTTATGGATGGCCTCGGGAGCAGCAGCTCTGAAAATACAAACAGGTGGGGAGGTAAGGGCTGGGCATAGGCAGCTCCTGCACGTCAGGGGTCCCAGAGGGGGCCTGGCAAGTGTGACACAAACCCTGCAGGAGACACGTTTGTAGAATCAAAGAAGGGTTTGGGTTGGAAGGGACCTCACAGGTCATCTGCCTCAAAGCCCCCTGCCATGGGCAGGGACACCTTCCACTAGCCCAGGTTGCTCAAGGCCTCATCTACTCTGCCCTGCTGAGGCCTCACTGGAATACTTCATCCAGGCCTGGGCTCCCCAGTTCAAGAGGGACAGGGATCTGCTGGAGAGAGTCCAAGGGAGGGCTCCAAGGATGCTGCAGGGACTGCAGCACTGCCTGATGGGGAGAGGTTGAGAGCCCTGGGGCTGCTTAGTCTGCAGAGGAGAAGGCTGAGAGGGATCTGAGCAATGTCTGTCAATAGCTGAGGGCTGGGGGTCAGGAAGGAAGGGACAGGGACAGCCTCTGCTCACCTGTGCCCTGGGATAGGGCAAGAGGAAATGGATGGAAACTGCAGCACAGGAAGTTGCACCTCAACATGAGGAAGAGCTTCTTGACTGTCAGTGTCCAGAGCCCTGGCACAGGCTGCCCAGAGAGGTTGTGGAGTCTCCTTCTCTGGAGCCTTTCCAGCCCTGCCTGGATGTGTTCCTGTGTGACCTGTGCTGGATTCTGTGGCAGAGGGGATCTGAAGATCTCCAGAGGTCCCTTCCAATGCCTTACATCCTGTGATCCAACCTGGTCTTGAACACCTCCAGGGAGGAGGCATCCAAGATATGCCTGGGCAGCCTGTGCCAGTCCCTCACCATGTTCTGGCTCGGGAGCTGTGGGCTAGGGGGATGCTGGGGGGATGCCTCTGAGAAGGCTCTGGATACCTGAGCTTCATCAGCTCAAGCTCATCTTTGATTTTCAGATGCTTTGACCCATGCAGCCCACAGGGCTTCTCTGAACCATCCTGGTTGTTTTGAAATGCCCTCAGAGCCTTGAGTTCTGCTTAGGGCAAGGCACCACTGTCCATTTACTCATCTCTGAGAGCAGCGTAGGGTGAGGAAATCTGCATTCGTTCTCCTGTGCAACTCTTCTCTTTGGTTTCTGTTTCTTCACTTACTTTAATGCTGGTGCTGGAGACTGCCTGCCAACTTCTAGCACAAACTCTTGTGTGGACCCAGGAGCTGAAGAGGAGCCTGAAGCTAACAGAGGCAGGTGTGAAGCTCTGAGCTGCACACACCAATCTCTTGCCTTCCTCACACTACTGAATCATTTCCAGACAGTTCTGGGGCTTAGGCTCTTCTTCTTCCAGGGGCTGTCTCGAGGTGGCAATGCACAGGTTGTGCCAGGGAGATGCTGGCACTTCCAAACAGATGGTGTGACTTTGTCCATGGTTTGTTTGCAGATCTGCCTTCTGCCTTGCTCATCCTCAGGAGTATTTCTACACTGCTGATTGCAGAGATGGCTGTGACAGGTTCAGGAGCAGTAGCTCAGCTTTCAGGACTCATCTGGCTGGAAGGCTCTAGGCACTGTGACTCACTGAGAAACTGTTCTAAGGTCTAGATGCAGGGCACAGAAGCTGCAGGAGCCTTGTGTGTGATACCTGAGCAGCCCTTGCACTGCTGACCTGTGCCTGAGAGCTGACAGAGTAACCAGAGAGCTCCACTGAGTCCTTACCAACAGACTCCTGATCTCTGCTGTAGGCACAGACTGCTTAGGGACCAAGGGCTCCAAGCATGGCATAAGGCTGCTCAGTCCAGTAAGCTAGATCACAGCCTCACAGACTGGTGGGGGTTGGAAGGGACCTCTGAGCATCATCCAGGCCAACCCCCTGCTAGAGCAGGGTCACCCAGAGTAAATCACCAGGAGCACATCCAGGCAGGTTGGAATGCACAGGCGGAGGCTGCACAGCCTCTCTGGCAGCCTGCTCCAGTGCTCTGCCACTCTGGCAGGGAAGACATTTTCCCTTATGCTTACATGGAACCTCCTCTGTGCCACTCTGTGTCCTGTGCCCCTTGTCCTGTCACTGGGCACCACCACTGAGAAGATCCTGGCTCCATCCTGCTGGCACTCAGCCCTTAGCTATTGGCCAGCACTGATCAGGCTGCTCTTCCCCAGGCTAACCAGCCCCAGGTCTCAGGCAGATGTTCCACTCCCCTCAGCACCTCAGTGGCTCTCTGCTGGACTCTCCAGGAGTTCCACATCCTTCTTGAGCTGGGGAGCCCAGGACTGGACACTGTACTCCAGATGAGGCCTCAGCAGGGCAGAACAAGCAGTGATGAAGCAGATGAGTATGCATCAGCCTCTTTGTGAAAAGGAACCCAGGCAGTGCTCCTGTGCTGAGTGGAGGTGTTACAAAGCTAAGAAGGACTGGAGCTTAAGGTCGGAATCAGACACAGTATCCAGACAGGTGCTGGGAAGTGCCCTGCATCTTCTGGTGCTGCTGCTGAATGAGTCTGATGCTGTGTGCTAAAACACTGCCTTGAGGCGAGTTCCACAACCTGAAAGCTGTGCCCAGGAGGCTTCCTGTTCTGTGTTCACAGAAGCTGCTGAATGTAGCTGTGCACTCTCCTGTGAGTGCTGTTGTAGCCCAAGGAAGAAGTGAGCGTCTCAGCCACGCTGCACGCTGGTGCCAGCAGTGATGCTGCTCCCTTTCCATGGCAGGGCTCACATCTTGGTAGAGTTCTGATTTCATCAAAGCCTTGAGAGAGATCCTACACAGTTATGTAGTCAACAAGCAAGAAAAACAAAGAGCAAAGGCACTCAGCAGAGCTTGAAGCTGGAGTTCAGCAAACCCACAGATTGGCTTTTTTTGGTCTGGTTGTGTCCAAGGCTCTGCTGGTGCAGTGCAGAGCTGAAGGCTTCCCACCGCAGATGAAATGCTGCCTGCAGAGCCAGGCACACCCTGGGGGCAGGCAGGAGGCCCGGGCAGAGTCTGGCAGCCACACACCTGAGGGCTGCCTCACTCTGCTGCTAGCCTGGGACTTGGGTTTATGCAGTATTTGTCCAAGCAGTCTTTCACCTGTGAAAGCTGGAGGTACCTCCTGTACTTTGCTTCACTTTCTGGTCTCTCTGGGCTCTGCAGAAGACCTTGCTCAAAACTGACCAGCTCCAGCTCCCCTAGGGAAGGTGCCAGCACTGAAAGCTGCTGCCCATCCAAATGGCTGGCAGCCATTTCAGAGCCACAAGAAATTTGGCTTTAGATTCTAACCCACGAAGCTTCACAGTGAGCTCTCGTTCAGGCTCAGTAAAAGGTCTGGCTCCAAGCTGCCCATGTGCAGCTGCTGCTTCACCAGGGGAAGTGCCAGCACTGAATGCCCTCAGCTCTGTGCAGGGCATATTGTCCTGGGCTGAGAAAATGAAGGAACTGAAGCCACAGTTCTGTGGCTTTCATCTCTTTGCATCTCTCTGGGGATGGGGGAGGTCACAGAAGTCCCCAAGAGGCTTTGCAGAGACACCTTTGGTCTCACTGGAAGTGCCAGAGGAGGCCTTCATGGCTGTGTGCTGGAGGTGACTGTGACTGCTCCTGAGGCACCAGAGACAGCCCCAACACAGAAGCAGCTGGAGAGATGCCCCCTCCCCAGGACCAGGAGGGTGAGTGTGTCCAGCTGCCTGCTTCATGGGCAGTGGTAGGTGTGGGGGTAGCTTTATGAAGGTGTTGTAAGTCAAGGTGCAGTAGTCATTTAATGGCTGAAGACCTTTGGGAACGTTGATTCTCCTGGAAGTTCTCACACAGTGCTAAGGGATGAGCTCAGAAGCTGAGGAAGGTGCAGTTGCTTCCAAAGAGCTCATTACTGCCATTTGGGTTGGAAGGGACCTTAAAGGTCTTCCGGTTCCAATCCCCTGCCATGGGCAGGGACACCTCCCACCAGCACAGCTTGCTCAAGGCCTCATCCAGCCTGGCCTTGAACACCTCTGGGCAGGGGCATCCACAGCCTCCTTGGGCAACCTGTGCCAGTGTCTCCCCACCCTCACTCTCAAGAATTCTTCCTGACAACAATGCAGGGTTCTAGAGAAGTGCTTCTGACTTTCTGTTTCAGTTGTGCTCCCACCATGCTGCTGGGAACGGGAGGTGAAGCCTGAGAGGAGCAGGTTAGTGCTGCTCTGCTTTGGAGCAGGTCTGGGGGTGCAGCATGCAGTGGGCTGTGCCTTTGCTCGGCACCGTCTGTGTGTGAGCTCTCGGTGTGCACTCATCCTCTCATTTATATTCTGCTCATGTTGTGTCTTCATAATGAGAACATTTGTCCTGGATGAGAAACAGTCCTGAGAGACGGCTGGGCTGGGAGAAAACACTCACGGAGAGCAATAATTAGCACAGTACAGAGGGAAACAAAAAGTGATCTGCCTGCCATTCCTGGCATAGCAACAGGGGCACCCTGGCACTGAGACCAAAGCCTGCAGCCTGCTGGAGCCTGCCTGCTGCCTGCTGCTGCCTGCTCCCACTGCTGCTTACAGGCTTTGCTGAGGGACTTTGGGATGCACTGGCAGGGGCTGAGGTGCAGAATGCACTGGAAGGGCTGGGAGTACAGAATGCACTGGCAGGGGCTGGGGGTGCAGCATGCAGTGGCAGGGGTAGGGGATGCAGCATGCACTGGCAGGGGTAGGGGATGCAGCATGCACTGGCAGGGGTAGGGGATGCAGCATGCACTGGCAGGGGTAGGGGATGCAGCATGCACTGGCAGGGGTAGGGGATGCAGCATGCACTGGCAGGGGTAGGGGATGCAGCATGCACTGGCAGGGGTAGGGGATGCAGCATGCACTGGCAGGGGTAGGGGATGCAGCATGCACTGGCAGGGGTAGGGGATGCAGCATGCACTGGCAGGGGTAGGGGATGCAGCATGCACTGGCAGGGGTAGGGGATGCAGCATGCACTGGCAGGGGTAGGGGATGCAGCATGCACTGGCAGGGGTAGGGGATGCAGCATGCACTGGCAGGGGTAGGGGATGCAGCATGCACTGGCAGGGGTAGGGGATGCAGCATGCACTGGCAGGGGTAGGGGATGCAGCATGCACTGGCAGGGGTAGGGGATGCAGCATGCACTGGCAGGGGTAGGGGATGCAGCATGCACTGGCAGGGGTAGGGGATGCAGCATGCACTGGCAGGGGTAGGGGATGCAGCATGCACTGGCAGGGGTAGGGGATGCAGCATGCACTGGCAGGGGTAGGGGATGCAGCATGCACTGGCAGGGGTAGGGGATGCAGCATGCACTGGCAGGGGTAGGGGATGCAGCATGCACTGGCAGGGGTAGGGGATGCAGCATGCACTGGCAGGGGTAGGGGATGCAGCATGCACTGGCAGGGGTAGGGGATGCAGCATGCACTGGCAGGGGTAGGGGATGCAGCATGCACTGGCAGGGGTAGGGGATGCAGCATGCACTGGCAGGGGTAGGGGATGCAGAGTGCACTGGCAAGGGCTGGGGGTGCAGAATGCACTGGCAGGGGCTGGGCTCTTGAGCTGTTTCATGCCAGGGAATCTGCTCATTGCTGGAAGGTGCCCCCCCCCTCCTTTTGCTCCTGGTAGTATGGATTAACCCAATCAAAAATGCAGAATTAGACTCTCTAAAAGGACTTGATGCAGGGAGCACAGGTGAGGATTTCAGCAGAGGCTTATCTGAACACCTCTGCTTGCAGATAAATACAGAGATGTTTGGAGGTCAGAACCGACCCCGGGGCTTCTGGAGGGGTTTTGGCAAACTGCCAGCCTGAATTAAGTCAGGGAGAGCTTTACACCTGCAGAATGCTTTTTGGGTTTAGTTCCTTATTCTTTTGTTCCTCCTCCCCATACAGAGCCAGTCCAGAGGAGAGCCACCAAGATGCTGAGAGGGCTGCAGCAGCTCTGCTCTGAGGACAGGCTGAGAGAGTTGGGGCTCTGCAGCCTGGAGAAGAGAAGGCTTCCAGGAGACCTTGGAGTGGCTTTGCAGTATCTGAAGGGAGCCTACAGGAAGGCTGGGGAGGGACTATTGACAAGGTCTGGTAATGTTAGGACGAGGGGGAATGGGTTTAAGATGGCAGAGGGGAGATTCAGACTGGATGTTAGGAGGAAGTTCTTTCCAGTGAGGGTGGTGAGACACTGGCACAGGTTGCCCAGGGAGGTTGTGGATGCTTCCTCCCTGGAGGTGTTTAAAGCCAGGCTGGATGAGGCCTTGAGCAGCCTGCTCTAGTGGGAGGTGTCCCTGCCTATGGCAGGGGGTTGGAGCTGGATGATCCTTGAGGTCCCTTCCAACCTAAACCATTGTATGATTCTATGACTCTAAGTTCAGCCACTGGAACAGTCAGAAGAGCAAAACATGTTGATATGATTGAACTTAAGTGCCCCTGCCCATGGCAGGGGGCTTGGAACTAGATAACCTCTAAGGTGTCTTCCAGCCCAAACCCTTCTATGGTGAGCTTCAGTCACGACTCAGACAACCAAACTGCAACGGCAAAGCAAAGCCAAGGTGAAAGGCCAACGGCTCCCGAGGAAATCCAGAGGTGGCTGCCAGTGTAAAAGGTGCAGCAAGTCCAAGTGTTCAGAGGAGCCAACGCTGAAACGCAGCAAGCCAGCAGCGTCCCCGGCGCACCTGCCCCTGCCGCTCAGCTGGGCAGGCGAAGGTCCCAGTTCCCTGTCACATTTTCCACCCCCATCTGTCTGAGAGGGAAGTCCGAAGCAGGTTGTGGCTGTGGAGCACTGCTGGGGCACAGCAGCACTGAAGGGCTGGCAGGAGTACTGCAGGACAGAGCCTACGCCAAGGCAAAGCTCAGGGAGATGATGTCTAGAGGGGATCCAAGGAGCAAAGTGTGCCTTGGGAGCTCCTTTTGCTTAGAAATGGCCATTGCGTAGCTCCGCGGAAGCCCTGTGTCCAGAGAGCAAAGTGCACTAAGCAGGCAGAGCTGCCAGCGGAGAAATTAACTGCAAATCCTCTCCAATCCCGGGGTCTGCCTGCTGCAGCCAGGGGGGCACTGGTGGGCAACGCTCCTCCGCCCGGGGCTGCCTCGCTGCAGTCTGGGGAAGTGCAGGAAATTGGAACAGAAATCGTGGGCAGGAGGAAATGAAAAGTCTGCTCTTTGTGTGGGTAACGTCAGCAAAGCAATTCCAGCTAATTACTAAAAATAATCCCCTGCAAAAGCAGGCAGAAGCCTCAGGAAATGAGGCTAAGGAGATGGAGCAGAAGCTGCTGCGCCGCCGTGCGCCGCCGTGAGCGGTGTCCGCGCAGCAGGGCTCCTGCTCCTGGGGTGCTTGCTAAGGAGTAACCGGAATGGCTCACCCAGAGCCCTGAGTGAGTGATCCTGCCAGGGCAGGGAGGAGACGGCAAAAGGCAAGGTGCAAAAAGGAGAAGAGGGATAAGTCTGTAGGAGATGCAGACACTCTTAACTACCCCCAACCGAATCTGCCCTGCTCCAGCTGCACACCACTGCCCCTCCTCCTGGCACTCTGAGCCCTTCTGAACAGCTCTCCTCGAGGCCCCCTTTAGATATTGCAGTGCTGCTCTAAGGGCTCCCTGGAGCATTCTCTTCTCCAGCCTCACCATCCCCAGGTCTCCCAGCCTGTCCCCACAGGCGAGTTCCAGCCCTCTGATCACCTTGGTGGCTCCTCCGGACCCTCTCCAGCAGGTCTCTGTCTCTCTTCTGTTGGCAGAGCTGCAGGAGAGGTCTCACCAGAGCATTGCAGAGGGGCAGAATCAGCTCTCCTGCCCTGCTGGCCACAGGTGCTGCTGCTGTGGTCTAGTCCATGTAGCACACATAGGGACTGACAATGCCCCTGCCTCAGCAGCCCTCTTGGCATCCTGTGGCAAGGCTGGCACTTCCATACTGAGACCAACAGCTGTCCTGGCACTGCCATGCTCAGTCAACAAGGTCTGGCTGCTGTGGCAAGCAGGGTGTTCAGCAACAAGCTAGGGGGTAGCTCTGCTCTCCAGCCTGCCACCCCAGGAGGCCCCAGCGCCATGGCCAGCAGCCGAGGAGCCTGGCAGGGACGCGGTGCCATTAGCAAGGTCTGCTCCTCACAGGTAAGCAGTGTGGATAATTCATCCCCTCCCAGGGGAGAGGGATTTTGAGCAGAGGGTCAAGTGCCATACATTAGGCAGAACAGTGAATGTGGCTGCAGGAGACAAAGTCCTGTTTTGGAAGAAGAGGCTCTGGCTGTGCTGGTAGCTCTGAACGAAAGGTTGCCTGAGTGGTAGTTACAATGGAAGCTGCACTGATGTCTTTCTGCCTGCTTTGAGGGTGAGGCATCACTGCCACAGCTAGCAGTAGAGGCTGGTTCCTAATGAGCAGCCCTGCAGTCTGGGGAGGAAGTCTCATTCCTCCTCCTCTGCTGTGATGCTCCTTTGCTATTAATGCTCTTTCAACACTGATCCGTCCCAAACACAGGGAACAGCATTATCTGGCACTTCAGCAGCCTGGATCCTTTCTGTGTGGCACCAAGGGGCATCAGAGGAAGCTGGCAGGGCCCAGAACCAAGAGAAGGAGCTCGTCATGCAGCAGGTAACTGACCTGTGGGACCCAGAGCAGAAGGATCTTGACACATGGCCCAGGGGGAGGAATGGATGAGGCCATGGAGGGGAAATGCACTGTGGACTGCTGGGGGAATCATTTGCACTTCAGGAGACCCTCAGCTGTAGGATCCTCTCTTTTAAAATGCAGTGATTGCAGCTTTTGGTGTCAGTGGTCTGTAAAAGCTGTGAGCTTTGTTACCCCTGAGCTTGAGCTGTGGGAATTGATCATGGGATCACAGAATGGTTTGGGTTGGAAGGGACCATTGAGATCATCCAGTTCCAAACCCTGCCATGGGCAGGGACACCTCCCATCAGCACAGCTTGCTCAAGGCCTCATCCAGCCTGGCCTTGGACACCTCCCTGGGCAACCTGTGCCGCTGTCTCCCCACCCTCACGGTAAAGATGGAGAAGGTCTTTGACACTAGCTAGAGAGTGATCTATAGCTCTCCATATGGGCACAGATGCTTCTTGCCAGCTTCTGCTCTTTCCAGACACTGCTTCCTACATGATTGTTTCCCACAGCCCCCCCACACCCCAGCCACTCTGATTCCAAATCTCAGCACCAAAATATCTACCTAATCTCCTCCTGTGTTGCAGTCAGCTCTGGAAAGCAGCCAGAAAAGTCCTGCACCAAAAGGACCAAGCAGCTGCTGAGCTCTCTCAGGAGATCTCTTCGTGGTGACCTGCAAGAGGCACAGGCTGTGGCTGCCCCTGCCTGAAGGTGTTCAGGGCCAGGTGGGATGAGGCCTTGAGCAAGCTGTGCTGGTGGGGGCTGTCCCTGCCTATGGCAGGGGTTGCAGCTGGATGAGCTTTGAGGTCCCTTCCAACTCAACCCATTCTAGAGTTCTGTAAATGTTCACAGGGCCTGCAAGGTCCTTACCCTGGGTAGAGGCAGGGAGCAGAGAGCCCATTCCAGTGTGTGCCCAGGGCAGGGCTGGCATTGCTCTGCAGTTGTCACTGCTGAATCCCTGATAACACAAAACCTTTCTATGGCTCTGGTGGACTCAGCTTTGTCTGCAGTGAATAATTCAGTGGCATCACCACTGTCTCCTCGTTCTTCACCTTCTTGTCCTGCTCACTTGCCTCATGGAATTCTGCAGCTCTTCCACTTCCTATTACTCTCCTCCTTTGATACTCCTAATTGCTTAGTTTCTTTAATACACTTTAATGAGAGACACTGTTAAAATGGCTCAGTGCTTAGCTCACCCCTGTGTGCTCGTTGGTATCTCCAGACAACTCCAAGAGCTCCTACTCCAACAGCCCTGCTGCTTCAGCCCCTGTAGAACTTACTGATCTCTGGGTTTAATGCAGAGCTTATTCAATCTGCCCAGACCCTGAGGCAGTTTTATCTCTCTTGCATCAGTTTTGCATTCCTCAGCACAGGAAAGACCTGGAGCTGCTGGAGAGGGTCCAGAGGAGTCCACAAAGATGCTCAGAGGGATGGAGAATCTCTGCCAGGCTGGGACAGTTGGGGCTGTGCAGCCTGGAGAAGAGAAGGCTCCAGGCAGACCTCAGAGGAGCCTGAAGGGGCTCCAGGAGAGCTGGGGAGGGACTGTGCCTAGAACTGGAGTGACAGGATGAGGGACAATGGCTTTGAGCTGGGAGAAGCTGGATTTAGGTTAGACATGGGAAGAAACTCTTCATCATGAAAGCAGTTAGGCACTGAAACAAGTTGCCCAGAGAAGCTGTGGAGGTTTCAGCCTGGAAGTGTCCAAATCCAGGTTGGACAGGGCTTTGGGCAGCCTGGTCCAGCAGAGGATGTCCCTGCACATTGCAGGGGTTTGGAGCTAGGGGATCTTCATGGTCTCTGCCAACCTGCACCATTCTGTCAGCCTACGAGTCTGAGGGACAGGGAACGAGGATCTGAGAGAGAGAGGATGTAATGAAAAGGAAATCCCCAGAGAGTGAAGTTAATATTTCAGCCAAGAACATTGGGTTTGCCCTTCAAAAAGAAATCTGCTCTCCATTTTGTGGCACTCTAAAGCCATTTGGAGCCATCTGGACTTTGCTCCAGTTTGCAGGCAGGAAATGTTTGCTCTCCTGTGTGAGCTTTGTGTCTCAGCTGCTGTGCTCTGTAGCTCGGTGCCATCAATGATCTCTCATCACTGAGAGCAAATGCTGAGCATCAAATGCCAGCTGGGAGCTCTCTCCAGAGGGTCCCTTCTTCAGTGTGGAAGTAGTTACCCCCCAGAAGGCTGTTCCGGCACTTTCCCTTCTGCTGCTGCTGGACACAGACACAGAGATCACCTCTTGGCTTGATCCTGAGCCTGCTGAGTGTGGTGGCACCGCTGTGGCTGAGTGCTGTGGAAAGCAGAGTCCCTTCAGCCTCCTGAGGGGTGAAGAGAGGGAAGGAGCCAAACTCCACCTGCCTGTGCAAAGCTCAGCACTGCAGAAGACCTTTGGCATATGGCGGTGGAGTTTTGTTGCCTTGAGTTTATTTTACATCAGGACAGATCTGCCTGCAAATGTGCCCCTGGGCTCATGGCCACAGTCACAGAGACACGGCAGAGTTAGGCCCAGTCCACACCAGCAGCTCCCCTGCTGCACAAGTGCCTGACCTTTGTTTCACAGGACAAAGCTGCTTCTAGGCAAAACAGACTGGAGAGCAGGAGCATGAGGGTGGGGAGACACTGGAGCAGCTTGCCCAGGGAGGCTGTGGCTGCCTCCTCCCTGGAGGTGTTGAAGGCTTCCAGGAGACCTTGGAGTGGCCTTGCAGGATCTGTAGGGGGCTCCAGGAGGGCTGGGGAGGGACTATTGACAAGGTCTTGTCATGACAGAAGGAGGAACGGGTTTGAAGTGGCAGAGGGGAGACTGAAACTGGATGTTAGGAAGAAGTTGTTTGCAGTGAGGGTGGTGAGACACTGGCACAGGTTGCCCAGGGAGGGGTTGAGGACCAGGCTGGATGAGGCCTTGAGCTAAATGTGCTGGTGGGAAGTGTCCCTGCCTATGGCAGGGCGTTGGAGCTGGATGATGTCTGAGGTCCTTTCTGAACTGAACTGCTCTGCCTGCTGCAGTCCCCAGCTGCCATGAGCTCATAGTCTGCAAGGCTGCCTTGAGTGCCACCAGCCAAGATTGGCATCAACCAAAGACAAAGAAACAGACAGAGAGTTTTAGTAAACAGCAAAGGGAACCTCCCTTCCTTTGCACAGTAGGGAAGAGAAGGGATCAGTCAGTAGGAGGGCAGCAGTGAAAGCACTGAGCAGTGCACCTGCCTCTGGCAGTGCACATGGGAGCTGAAGCCAGGCTGAGGGAGCTGGGGCTGGGAGCTGCAGCAGAGGAGCCTGAGGGCTGCCCTCAGCGCTGTGCTAAAGATGTGCAGGGCAGGAGCCAGGCTCTGCTTAGAGAAGTCCAAGGGCAGCACAAGGGGCACTGGGGGCACCCAGGAGGTGCCAGGGGAATGGGAGGGGAACCTTTGTCAGTGTGAGGGTGCTGGAGCCTGGAGCAGGCTGCCCAGAGAGGTTGTGGAGTATCCTACTCTGGAGACATTCAGAACCCACCTGGATGTGTTGCTGTGTGCCCTGCCCTGCTCTGGCAGGGGACTGGAGTGGATGATCTCTGGAGGTCCCTTTAAACCTTAAGGTTCTGTGGTTCTGTGTGGTTTGAGCTCCCTTCTTCTCTCCTCAATTCCCTAAGAGGCAGAAGTGATCCTACTGAAGGAGGGCTTACAAAAGTCTTTGTTTCCTCCCAGGCTGCAGGTCCCCAGGCACTCCTGGTCTGGGAAGCTGGTCAGAACCCAAAGAAATCTACATGAAGATCTACTCACCTTTAGAAAAGGGACAGGGACATCTTTGTGTGGGCACCTCAGACATCTCCAGCTCTGTTAATAGCTTGGTTTCTACCATGACCATAATGTGGAGCCCAAGTCAGGACCGAGGTCCAGGTTCAGCAGGTTCCTTCTGCCTTTGTCATGGCCTGAAAGCAAACCCCTGGCTCAGGCCACCTGGCAGGCAGGTCCAAAAGCTGATATAGAAGCTGTCTCTTTAAATTGGAGTCACCAGTGAAGAGGATGCATGTTGGTCAGGACACAGCTGTAGCTTCCAGAGGTCTTTCTGCCCAAGGATGTCTGCTCCAGCCTTACATTTCCTCACCTTTCCACTGTTTTCTCTCACCACCAAGGAGACTGCAGACAGCTGTGAATGAGGAGGAGGAGGGAGGGAGAGAGAAGGGCCCTCGGGAGCTACTGTAGATGCAGAACCCCATCCCCTGACTGAGAGCAGGAGGCACAGGGGTGAACTCGGACCAGAGGAGGGTGTGCAGGCTGTGCAGGGCAGCTGTGTGCTGTGCCCTGCTCCCCTGGCAGGCTGCCACAGCCCTGCTGCTGGGTGTCCCTGCCTATGGTACAGGGGGGTTGGAACTGGATGAGCTTGAGGTCTCTTCCAACCTCAACCATTCTTCTCCAAGGGAAAAGAACATTTTCTGTGCACGTGGGCAAGGACTGAGCTGAGCAGCTCTGGGCACTGCTCTCTGCCCAGGCTGCAGCTTCTGCATCTGCTGCTGAGCTTTAGCTGGAGGCAGGAAGACAGCAGGACAAGTGCCTGGGAAAAGGGGTTTGGGTTTTTTTGAGTCCTTGCCTAGAGTGAAAAGAAAAATACAGAGTCATAAAAGTGTCCAGGCTGGCCAAGAGCTGTAGGTCAAGACCAGCCATAAACCTAACGCTGCCAGGTCACTGCCAAACCTTCCCTCTGAGCAGCACAGCTTGAGACCCTCTGGGGATGGAGGCTCCACCAGCTCCCTGGGCAGCCTGTGCCAGCCCTTCACAACCATTCTGGTGAAGACATTTTCCCTGATACCCAACCTGAACCTCCCCTGGCAAAACGAGAGGCTGCTTCCTCTTGTCCTGTCACCTCTTGCTGAGCAGCTGAGCCCAAGCCCCCTCCCTGCAGCCTCCTCTCATGTTGCTGCAGAGAGCAATGAGCTCTGCCTCAGCCTCCTCTTCTCCACACTGCACACCCCCAGCTCCCTCAGCTGCCCCTCCCCAGCCCTGTTCTCCAGACCATTTCCCAGCTTCATTCCCCTTCTCTGGACCTGCTCCAGCTCCTCAGTGTCCTTCTTGGAGTGAGGGGCCAAAAACTGAGCCCAGGACTCAAGGTGTGGCCTCCCCAGTGCCCAGTGCAGGGACATGATCATGTTCCCACTCCTGCTGGCCACACCACTGCTGATCCAGGCCAGGATGCTGGTGCCCTTCTTGGGCACCTGGACACACCCTGGCTGCTCATCTTCATTCAGCTGTCACCCAGCACCCCGAGGCCTTTCTCTGCTGGGCAGTTTCCAGCCACTCTGCCCCAGGCCTGAAGCCTTCCTGGGGCTGCTGTGACCCAAGTGCAGGACTGGGTGCTGCAAATCCTAACCCCTCACTGATGGGGCCAAGTGATGCTCCCACAGGGACTTTGAAGACAAAGCCAAAAGCAGCCTACTGCATCAGAGACCTCCCTGACCTCAGAGAGCAGGGAGCACTGAAGGAGGACCTTCAGCTGGCACTGGGTGGGCACACTTCAGGGGCTTTCCAGACCATCCCTGCACTTCAGGAGGCCGAGAGAGCTTCACGTTCCCCTCAGTGCTACCTGGGATGGAGACACAGAGCAAAGCTCCAGAGGCTTTCTCTTCTCACATCCACTTACTGCAGCCTGCCCTCACTGCTGCTGTTGCCTTTTTCCTCCCTTGCCTCCTCTGCTTCCCCTCTGCTCTGCCCTGGTGAGGCCTCATCTGGAGTACTGTGTTCAGGTCTGGGCCCCCAGCTCAAGAAGAACATAGAACTGATTGAGAGAGGCAAGTGCAGAGCCACAAAGAATGGGGTAGAAAGGGAAAGGAACATCTCTGTTGTGAGCAGAGCCTGAGGGAGCTGGGTCTGTGCTGCTGGGAGAGGAGACTGAGAGGTGCCCTCAGCAATGCTGATAAAGATGCAAAGCTGAGTGCCAGAGGCTGGAGCCAGCTCTGCTGGGTGATGCCAGGGACAGCACAAGGGGCAGTGGTGGAAGCTGAGGCAGAGGAAGTTCCATGGAAACAGGAGGAGGAATTTTTTCCCTGTGAGGGTGGCAGAGCCCTGGCACAGGCTGCCCAGGGGGGCTGTGGAGTCTCCCTCTCTGGAGAGATTCCAGAGCTGCCTGGATGTGTTCCTGTGTGACCTGCTCTGGGTGCTGCTGCTCTGGCAGGGGTTGGCCTGGCTGAGCTTTGGAGGTCCCTTCCAGCCCCTGGCACTGTGACTGTGTGGCTCTGTGCTTTGGAAGCAGGACATGTCCTCCTCTTCTGATGCACCTCAGTTCTTTCTTCAGTGCCAGCAGCCCCTCCTCGTGCCATGCCACTGCAAATTCACAGTGGGTGACTGAGCAGTGTCCCTCTGTGCAGGCTCTGCCTGGCTGGAGCAGCAGTGCTACACAAGGGCTGCTTGCAGCCAGGAGAGCTGCTGAGTAACCCCTGCTGGAGCTGAGGCTCACTCTAGGGCCTTTCACTCCTGCTCCCCTGCTGCAGTGCCTGTCCAGGCCATCCTAGCAGTGCTCACACAGACGTTTGTGCTGTGGGCAAGTGGCTCACTCTGCCCAGACCCTTGTGGTGAAAGGTTCCCTTCAGTGAAGTAGAATCCTAAGATGGGTTGGCTTGGAAGGGACCTTAAAGATCAGCCAGTGCCAACCCCCTGCCATGGGCAGGGACAGCTCCCACTAGAACAGGTCACTCAAGGCCTCATCCAACCTGGACTTGAACACCTGCAGGGAGGCTGTGGAGCACATTCTGTGCTTCACAACCTCCCAGGGCAACCTGTGCCAGTCTCTCACCACCCTCACTTCAAAGAACCCTTTCAGTCTCCCCTCTGCCAGTTCAAACCCATTCCTCCTCCTCCTGCCATTACCAGACCTTGTCAATAGTCCCTCCCCAGCCCTCCTGCAGCCCCCTTCAGATCCTGCAAGGACACTCCAAGGTCTCCTCCAAGCCTTCTCCTCTCCAGGCTGCAGAGCCCCAACTCTCTCAGCCTGTCCCCATAGCAGAGCTGCTGCAGCCCTCTCAGCATCTTGGTGGCCTTCTCTGGACTGGCTCCAACACTTCCATGTCCTGCTTGTGCTGGGGGCTCCAGAACTGCACCCAGGACTGCAAGTGGGGTCTGANACCTCCCTGGGCAGCCCATTCCAGTAGCCAATGACTCTCTCACTGAAGAACTTTCTCCTCACCTCAAGCCTAAATTTCCCCTGGTGCAGCCTGAGGCTGTGTCCTCTTGTTCTGGTGCTGGCTGCCTGAGAGAAGAGAGCAACCTCCTCCTGGCTACAACCACCCCTCAGGTAGCTGTAGACATGTTCTTCATGGCTGCTCTCAGCCACTCCCCACCCAGCCTGGAGTTGTGCTTGGAATCCTAGAATGGGCTGGGTTGGAAAGGACCTTCAAGACCATCCAGTTCCAACCCCCCTGCCATGCCCAGGGACACCTCCCACTGGAGCAGGCTGCTCAAAGCGATGAGGCATACCCTCAGCTCTCACTAGGGCTGCCCACACACAGTGATTAGACTTTCAATCAGGGTAGAAAATGTAGTGGAAATGCTGCTGAGAAAGCATAAATGAGCTTCCTTCTTGTTTCTTTCAAGTTGCTTCTGTGCAATCTCTTCAGCTGCTACTGCCTGTGCTCCCATGCCATGGCACTCTGTGGGTAATTGTGCCCCATGTCCACAGACAGCCTGGAGCACACCAGAGCTCCAGAGGGCAGGTGAAGAGCATTCAGACCAGGATGCTGATTATTCTGCAAAGGAAAAAGATTCAAAGTGCAGACAGGCAGCAGGGCCTCTGTGCAGCTTTGCCCACAGCCATTATTCCAAAGACAAAAAGTTCAAAATAGCTTCAGCTCCCCTGCCCCTGTGAGCTGTCTCTGGCCAGGGACATGGCCTCAGCATCTCCAAGGACACCTGGGAGACACTGGAGGGGTTTGCTGTTGAGCCTCTCCCCCAGCCACCAGGTGGATGGTGGAGAAACCTATCATAGAATCATAGAATCAGTCAGGGTTGGAAGGGACCACAAGGAGCAGCCAGTTCCAACCCCCCTGCCATGCCCAGGGACACCCTACCCTAGAGCAGGCTGCACACAGCCTCAGCCAGCCTGGCCTGAAACACCTCCAGCCATGGGGCCTCAACCACCTCCCTGGGCAACCCATTCCAGCCTCTCACCACTCTCATGCTCAACAACTTCCTCCTCACCTCCAGCCTGACTCTCCCCACCTCCAGCTTTGCTCCATTCCCCCCAGTCCTGGCACTCCCTGACAGCCTCAAAAGTCCCTCCCCAGCTTTTTTGTAGCCCCCTTCAGATCCTGGAAGGCCACAAGAAGGTCACCTGGGAGCCTCCTCTGCTCCAGCCTGCACAGCCCCAACTCTTTCAGTCTGTGCTCACAGCAGAGCTGCTGCAGCCCTCTCAGCATCCTCCTGGCCCTGCTCTGGACACTCTCCAGCATCTCCACAGCCCTCTTGTCCCAGGGGCTCCAGAACTGGATGCAGTACTCCAGGTGGGGTCTCAGCAGAGCAGAGCAGAGGAGGAGAATCACCTCCCTGGCCCTGCTGGCCACACTTCTGCTGCTGCAGCCCAGGCTCTGCTTGGCTTTCTGGGCTGCAAGTGCACACTGCTGGCTCCTGTTGAGCTTCTCCTCCAGCAGCACCCCCAAGTCCCTCTCCTCAGGGCTGCTCTCCAGCCACTCACTGCCCAGCCTGGAGTTGTGCTTGGCATTGCCTTGGCCCAGCTGCAGGACCTTGCCCTTGGTCTTGTTGAGCCTCCTGAGGTTGTCTTGTGCCCACCTCTGCAGCCTGCCCAGGTCCCTCTGGATGGATCCCTGCCCTCCAGCCTGGCTGAGCACCACACAGCTTGGTGTGGGCAGCAAACCTGCTGAGGCTGCACTCAGTGCCTCTGTCCATGGCACCCACAAAGATGCTGGACAAGACTGGTGCCAGGCCTGATCCCTGAGGGACTCCACTTGTCACTGGCCTGCACTTGGCCATGGAGCCATTGACAGCCACTCTTTGGGTGCTGCCATCAAGCCAGTTCTGCATCCACCCAGTGGTGCCTCCCTCAAACCCATGTGTCACCAGCTTGGAGAGCAGGCTGTGGTGTGGGACACCACATCTGCTGCCAGAGCATGTGTGGGGTGAGGAGGTGTTTGAGAGGAGTGAGGAGGTGTGTGGGTGTCCTGCTGAGCTGAAGCAGCACAAGAATTGCAGCCCCTCTGCTGAGCTGCAGGCGCTGTGGAAGGTGGCACCGCTGCCCCTGCCCCAGCTGCTCCCACTGCTCCCACAGCCCTTCTGCAGAGCCAGCTCCTGTGGTGGGAAGGGGATGGGAGATGCCTGCTGGGAGTGCCCTGCTGCTTCAGACGTTCACTGTTGCCATTTCAAGTCTGAACTGGCTTTTGTTGCTGGCAGTGCCAGCTGCAGGCTGGGGCCGATGCAGCCAGCAAGGTGTCTTCTGTCTGCTCACACTGGAACGGCTCAGTAGCCTTGACCCAAGTGCTCTCCTGGCACAGCACTTCCTTGGAACAGGAACAATGCACCTGTTTGTGAGTGTGCAGGGCTGTCTGCCTGGGGAGCAGCAAGGAAGGGGCCAAAGGTCAGCACAGCTAACAGACTCACTCAGGCTGGGAGAAATGAGCCCAGGAAGGGGAAAAAAACTATTTGAGTTATAGACATCTTCATCCTCCCAGGGAAATCCAGCCAGGTGCTCTCCTGGAGCAGCCAGCATGAGGCAGCCATGTGCAGGGGCTCAGCAGCAGGAGCACCCTTGGTCAGTGGCTGCAGGTCAGGAAGGGCAAGGTCCCTGCAGCTCCCACCACTGCAGAGCATCTTAGGGGACTGCACTGGTTCCATTTCTTGGGGCAGGCTGTGTTCTAACTGCTCTCTGCCTCCATGCAAGAGGTATTTAATTCCTGTGCACAGTCCTTCTGCTGGAGCACAGCCTGATGAGGTGAGTGTGGAGAGCACATCTTTGTGGTAAGCCTGCAGCTTGCTTTCGTTTGGGATCAGTTGCTCATATCAGACAGCTCAGTCATTGCCTCTGTCCCTGGCTGGCAACCAGCTCCTTTTGCTTTGCAGCCAATGTTCCCAAGCTCCTTTAACACCCAAAGTACCCAGATCCTTGTGTAAACACACCAACAAAGCTAGCTGGTGAGAAGTCAGAGGCCTAACCACTGCAGCTGAGAGGCTGCATGAAAGCTGCTTTGGAACAGCTAAACCCATTAAACCCCATTAAAAAGCCTTACAATTGAATCTGCATGCAGCAGCCACTGCTCTGCCTCTCCCAAGCAGCACTGGGCTCAGCAGGCTGGAGAAAACAAGGGCCGGGTTCTCAGTGCCTTAGTGCCAGTGTCTTTTCCAGACAGGCTCTGGCAAAAGAGTACTGCTGCTGAGGTGCCTTGGTGGGAAGCTGGCAGGGAAAAGTCAAAGCAAGCAAAGTGCAAACAGATCCCCCCCCAAAAAGCAATATGAGTTAAGGAACCTCTCCCTGAAGAGGTGAACCTGAACTGCTGAGTAAGAGATGCCAAGGGTCAGGTGTATCACAGAGCCTTGATGTTGGAGGTGTTAGATAACTGCAGGTGCTGAAGCTTTAGGTGTGGGCAGCTCAGATGTTTCGTGATGGGGAGCAGCTGAGTGACCTGGGCTTGCTCAGTCTGGAGCTGAGAGCAGACCTCACTGCTCTCTATAGCTCCCTGAGAGGAGGCTGCAGTGAGGTGGGGGTTGGGCTCTGCTCCCTAATCTTAGGTGATGGAAGGAGAAGAAGTGACCTGAAACTGTGCCAGGGGAAGGTTAGGTTGGAGAGGAGGAAAAATGTCTTTGCTGCAAGAGTGGTCAGGGACTGGCACAGGCTGCCCAGGGAGGTGCTGGAGTCCCCATCCCTGGAGGTGTCCAAGAAATCTGTGGCCATGGCACCTGGGGACAGAGTTTGATGGCCATGGTGGGCTGAAGGTTGGATTGGATGATCTCAGAGGGCTTTTCTAACCTAAGCAGTTCCCAGATTCTGATTCCATGCTTTGCTTTTCTCACTGTGGGAGGCAGCAATATAAACCTTTGCTCTTTCAGTCAGTTCTGTATTTCCAAACAGATGTAAGAGCTCCTTCAAGAGCTTTTCCTTTTACCAGGCCTAGAACATGGAGCTTTCTTTGGTCTCCACTCCCCTCCCACTTCTCTTTTTCTTCCACACAGAAGAGTTTGCATAAATGATTGCAGTGCAGTTATTCTAATGCTGCAGTGCAGATTGCTGGGGGGGTCAGATTCGGTGGTGGAGTGTTGAAATGCTCTCCGCAAAGCCAAGCAGAGATCCTCCAGCTGTGCAGAACTGCTGCCAGAAGAGAGCTTGAGCAGCAGAGAGTGAGGGAGGTGTCTGCTTGCATTTGCTGTGCTGCTCCTTCAGCTTCTTCAGGCACAACCATTACCTGTCTAATGAAGTGGCAATTACAAACCATTAGCCCTTTTGGCACCGAGCTTATTTCCAGATGCTTTTCATCCACTTTTCTCTGATTCCACTAACATTCAGGACTAATTTCTGGTTGGTTCCCCCTACAGTGACTTCAAAGGGATCAGCTCTGGTGGAGTGGAGGCTGGGATGAGTGCTGGATTCTGCCTCCTGAGTGCCAATAGCACTGCCCCTGCCCAGACAATTTGTGGAACACATTATCAAAGCAGGGTGAACAAAATACTCCCAGGTTTTGCAGACTGATAGAGCAGAGCTGGCAGCTGGGCTGGGGAGGGGCAATTTGCACTTCAAAACCCAAAGCATGCCCCTGGATATACTTCTGAAGCTCCTTCAGAAGTTGCTAGGGACTGTGAAATCAAAGGCAGCACAACTCCGCTGTGCTGTGCCTTTCTGACTGCTGTTTGGATGCCTCATCCCTGCCTCTCTGCCTGGTTTGTGTCTGCCACAGTCCAGCTTTGCAAGTTAATTTCTGAGTGTCCAAGCTGAAGGAGAAGAGGCACTCTGGGGCCTGCTCACCAAACGGTGCACACCAACAAATGAACCAGTCCTAGTGTCCAGAGCCCCAGGCACTGGGAACAGTTTACCTATCCAAAGCATCCTGAGTTTCCAGCTAAGGTCCTTCATTCTGCAAAGAGATCAACCCCACCTACCCTCAACTGGGGATGCCCTTACAGAACCACCCCTGAGCCACGGCACTCAGGCTGCAGGAGGTGAGAAACATCTCTGGACTCCCTCCCTGCCAGCCACCTTCTGAGCTCAGCCTCCTGCACAGTGAGGTCCCAGCTGAGGGGCTGGAAGCTTTGGCTTGCTCAAGTCAAACCCCAGAACCCCCCCAGGCCAAGGTGAGTGCCAGCCCACAGACCCCCGCAGAGGCACCTGCAGGAGCACCCCTCGGGCACCACCAGCAGCCACACCTCTGCTGGTGCTCCAAGGCCTGCTCCATGAACCACAGCTCTGGGCACTTGGTAACTTTTTTGGTAACCCTCCCAGAAGCCACAGCTTGGCACAAGAAGAGCAAAGCCCTTGCCCAGGAAGGCAGCTGGCTGCTTCCCACCCTGTGGGCATGGCAGACTGCACCCCCAAGCCATGGTGGTGCTGCCTTCTCCAGGGTTTGGTGGCAGGGGGAGGACATTAGCACAAAACAAAGCCAAGCAGCTTTAGCACCTTGCAGAGGGAATAACCATGCTCAGGGTTCCCACCAGGTCCACACCAAAAATACCCCCAGGAGCACAGGAAAGGGTGGGTGATGCTTCAGAGCTGGCCATGGCCGGGCATAGGTCTGCCCAGACTGGCACTGAGCTTCTGTTTGGCTTTAGGGTTAGAGGTAGGAGATGGCAGAATGGCAGAAGGCTGCAAGGGGATATAAGAAGAAAGTGAGAGTGGATGAGAGCCAAGGGCTCTGCCCACCTTGCAGGGCAGGACCTGCTGCCCAGGCCTGGGAAGGTGCTGAACCTGATTCTCTTCTGAAGAGGGCAGGGAGGGCACATGGATGTGTTAGCTGAGGACTCTGCTGCTTGGGTCTGTGCCGATGGTTGGGCTGTGGCTGAGCCTGGCACTGGGCTTAGAGCAGGACATGGAAAGTGTCTCCAGAAGGCAGCTGGGCTCTGCCTCTTCAGGAGGACTGATGTGCACAGAGCCACAGAGCCACAGAGCCCCAGCTGCTGCCCCTGCCATGCCAGGCAGTTTGGAACTCGATGACTTTTAAGGCTCCTTCCAATCCAAACCATTCCATGAATCTGAATTTTCCAGCTCCAGCCCCTGCCATGGGCAGGGACACCTCCCACCAGCACAGCTTGCTCAGGGCCTCATCCAGCCTGGCCTTGGACACCTCCAGGCAGGAGACAGCCACAGCCCCCCTGGGCAACCTGTGCCAGTGTCTCACCACCCTCACTCTCAACAATTTCTCCCTCATCTCCACTCTCAGTGTCCTCTCTCCCAGCTCAAAGCCATTGTCCTTGTAAAAAGTCCCTCCCCAGCTTTCCTAAAGGTCCCCTCCAGGCACTGGAAGGCTGCTCTGAGGTCTCCCTGCAGCCTTCTCTTCTCCAGGCTGCACACTCTCAACTCTCCCAGCCTGCCCCACAGCAGAGGTTCTGCAGCCCTCTGATCATCCTCGTGGCCTCCTCTGGACCCTCTNTAGGTGTAGTTGTGCTGGGGACACCACAACTGGAGGCAGTGCTGCAGGTGGGGTCTCAGGAGAGCAGGGTTGAGGGACAGAATCACCTCCTTTGGCCTGCTGGCCACACTTATTTTGGTTTTTAGACCCAAAATTCACTGCCTGAAGAGAATTTCACACAAAAAGCCAGAGAGTTGCCTTGACATTTTCTCTGTGTTTTTACTCCAGTGATTTAGATTAATCAGCTGAGAGTGGGTATCTGGAGGAGGAAAATAGCACATCTGTCTCTGTGCAGGCTGCACAGGCTGTGGATGCACCTTCAGCCTGAGTGACTGGATCAGTGTCAGAGTGGTCACCAGAGGTGCTCAGGGAGGGGGCTTCCAAAGGGAGTGCTTGCCAGGAGCTGCACTAGGTGTGGGAAGCACAGAAGCACAGAATGATTGCACTTTGAGAAGCCTTCTGAGCTCATCCAGCCTGGCCAGCAATGCAGCACCACCATGGCCACCAAACCCTGGCCCCGGGTGCCATGGCCACAGGTTTCTTTACCTCCAGGCATGGAGACTCCAGCACCTCCCTGGGCAGGCTGTGCCAGTTCCTGACCACCAGCAAAGACATTTTTCCTCATCTCCAACCTAACCCTCACCTGGCACAATTCCAGGCCATTTCCTCTCCTTCTATCACATGAAACTAGGGAGAGGAGACCTTGGAACAGCCTTTCAGTACCTGAAGGGGCTGCAGGAGAGTTGGAAAGGGACTTTTGACAAGGGCTGAGAGTGACAGGACAAGGGACAATAGCTCTGAGCTGGGAGAGGAGAGATTGAGCATGGAGATGAGAAAGAAATTGTTGAGAGTGAGGGTAGTGAGACACTGGCACAGGTTGCCCAGGGAGATCCCATTCTGTGCTTCTGTGCTCTACAACCTCCCTGGAGGTGTCCAAGGCCAGGCTGGATGAGGCCTTGAGCAACCTGTGCTGGTGGGAGGTGTCCCTGCCCATGGCAGGGGGAGTGGGACCAGATGATCTTGAAGGTCCTTTCCAACCCAACCCATTCTATGCAATTATGAATCTCTGAACTCTGCAGTGTTCTCAGGAGGGTAACAAATTCAGGCTCTGAGGCTCCACAGGCAGGAGGAGATCTATTGGATCTAGTGGGATGTGTCCCTACCCATGGAAAGAGGGTTGGATCTGGATGGTCTTTAAGGTCCCTTCCATGGCTCTGTGGTTGTGCCTTGCCAGCCCTTTGAGCCCTGCCAGCAATCCTCCATCTTTCCCCACAGCAACACTGAGGGGATTCATTCAGCTGGCTGTGATGTGTCAGAGAATCACAGAACCAACCAGGCTGGAACTGCTGCTGAAGTGTTTGCAGCTGGGGGGGGGTGTCAGAGGCACCTCTGAGAAAGACGGAAAGGAAGAGGCAGAAGCCAGCAAGCAACCCTGTGAGTGCAGGGGGCACAGCACCAAGGCATATTTCATAGAACCAAGCAGGTTGGCAGAGACCTCCAAGCTCACCCAGCCCAACCTAGCACCCAGCCCTGGCCAGTCAACCAGACCATGGCACTAAGTGCCCCAGCCAGGCTTGGCTGCAACACCTCCAGGCACAGTGACTCCACCACCTCCCTGGGCAGCCCATTCCAATGCCAATCACTCTCTCTGCCAACAACTTCCTCATCACATCCAGCCTAGACCTCCTTGGCACAATCTGAGGCTGTGTCCTCTTCTTCTGTCCCTGGCTGCCTGGCAGCAGAGCCCAACCCCACCTGGCTACAGTCTCCCTGCAGGGAGCTGCAGACAGCAATGAGCTCTGCTCTGAGCCTCCTCTGCTGCAGGCTGCACACCCCCAGCTCCCTCAGCCTCTCCTCACAGGGCTGTGCTCCAGGTCCCTCACCATCTCTGGACACCTTCCAGTGTCAGTCTGGGGCAGGAATCTCTCACACCTGTCAGCCCACTGCTTAAGTCTGTGTGAAATACATTTTCACACTTTCTGATGAGAGCTCTTCACTTTTCTGCTCAGCTGGAAAAGAGGGGGGAAAAAATGGAGTGAAATTCCATCAGCTACAGTGGCCTGAAGGCAGCTGTGGATGCTCCAGGAGCCAGCTCACTGAACAGCTCCAGGAGCCAGCTCTCAGTGCACAGCTCCAGGAGCCAGCTCTCCGTGCACAGCTCCAGGAGTCAGCTCTCAGTGCACAGCTGAAGGAGCCAGCTCTCAGTGCACAGCTGAAGGAGCCAGCTCTCAGTGCACAGCTCCAGGAGCCAGCTCTCAGTGCACAGCTCCAGGAGCCAGCTCTCAGTGCACAGCTCCTCTCACCACTGCTCTGCCATGCAAGCAGCTCCTGCCAACTCTTTTACCAGGTGAATCTCCACAAGGCCTCCCTCTCTTATCCCCCTTCTCCCAGCAGACAAAACTCCTGCGAACCTCAGTTCCTGAGTTTGCTGTGGCCTGCAGGAGCAGGGAGGTGACTGTGCCCTTGTACTCTGCTCTGGTGAGGCCACAGCCTGAGTGTTGTGTCCAGTTTTGGGCACCTCAATATGGGAGAGTGTGAAGGTGCTGTAATGACAGCAGATGAGGGCAGGGAAGGTGGGGAAGGGCAGGAGAATAGATCTGATGGGTGACTGCAGGAGCTGGGGATGGTTAGCTTGGAAAGAGGAGGCTGAGGGCAGACCTCATTGCTGTCTACAGCTGCCTGAGAAGAGTTGTGGAGAGGCTGCTGCTGGGCTCTGCTCGCTGCTCGTTAGTGATAGAACAAGAGGGATTGGCCTCAAGCTGCCACTGGGTTTAGACTGGATATTAGCAGGAGTGGTCAGGCACTGGAGTGTGCTGCCCAGGGAGGTGGCAGAGTCACCAGCCCTGGATTTGTCTATAAGTCATTTGGATGCAGTGCCTGGGCACACGAGGTGAGCCTTGTAGAGTGGGGATATTGGTTGGACTTGGTGACCCTGAAGGGTCTGTGATTCCTGACTGATCCATCCCACTCCTCTATGGAGCCAGAAGGCAGTAGTCAGGTACATGAATGTCTCCAGATGACAGGAAAGAAACAAGCCCATGTGCTCCCTGGCTGCTCAGCATTTCCATCCCAAGCTCTGGGAGTGATGTGAGAGATCAGAGCTTTGCCTCAGCTCTCTGCAGTTCATGACAGCAGCCACAGAAGCACTGCACAGTCCTGCCTGGGAAACTCAAATGAAGGCATTTCAGTGGGAGCTGATGATGCTTGCAACACAGAAATAGACTGCCTGTAGTCAGCAGGATGGAAGGAGAGGAAAGCTCAGCAGCAACGAAGTGGCATGGCAGAGTGATCTCTATCTGGGCAGCAGACTGGCACTTCCAGAGGGGAGAGGGGAAATTCTCTTCAGCACTGCTTTGCAGGTCAGACACCCATTTAAAATTCCCTTATCTGAGCTTTCTCTTTCCTGTTTCCCTGCCTGCCTCCTCTCCTGTTCCTTACTACTCTGAGGACCAAAGAACAGTGATGTGCAGAACAACACTGAGGGCTGTTGCAGTGAGGTTTGCTGTCATCTCAGCAGTGTGAACTGAGCAGAGAGGAGGGAGATGTCCTTCAACAGCTCTGCCTGCTGGGAGCTGTGCTCTGCAAAGGTGTCCTAGAATGGGTTGGCTTGGAAGGGACCTTCAAGACCATCCAGTTCCAACCCCTTGCCATGGGCAGGGACACCTCCCACCAGCCCATGCTGCTTAAGGCCTCATCCAACCTGGCCTTGAATATCCCCAGGGTGGGGACATCCACAGCCTCCCTGGGCAACCTGTGCCAGTGTCTCACCACCCTCACTCTCAAGAATCCCTTCCTCATCTCCACTCTTGGTCTCCCCTCTCCCAGCCCAAAGCCATTCCCTCTCATCCTGTCACTCCCAGCACTTGTCAGAGGTCCCTCCCCAGCTCTCCTGGATCCCCTTCAGCTATTGAAATGCATCTCTGAGCTTTCCCTGGAGCTTTCTCTTCTCCAGGCTGAACAGCCCCAGCTTGTCCCCACAGCATCGCTTCTCCAGCCCTCTGATCAGCTTCATGGCCTCCTCTGGACCCTCTCCAGCCGCTCCAGGTCCTTCTTGTGCTGTGTTCTCAGAGCTGGAGGCAGTGCTGCAGGTGAGGGCTGAGCAGAGCAGAGCAGAGGGGCAGAATCCCCTCCCTGTGCTGCTGCTCTCCCTGCTCTGGCTGCAGCCAGCACACAGCTGGCTCTGGGCTGCCAGTGACCAGTGCTGGCTGCTGGGCACTTTGGCACCAACTGACACCCCCAAGGCCTTCTGCTCCCAGCCTGGATTTGTGCTTGGGATTGCCCTGGCCCAGGCCATTGTCTCTTGGTCTCTTCAATCAAGATGTAGCTGGCTTTACTAAAATGGTTTCTTCTGTAGCTCTCACGACCCCTCCTGGCTTTCCTTACTGCCTCTTTTGAGCCTGCCTTGCCTTTGCCCAGCCAGATACTGAAACTTCACCAGCCACAGAAGTAAAGATCAGCTTTGAGCCAGACAGACTGTGGGGTCCAGAGCACTGCTTGGCCATGTGAACACTGGTAGCAGTCTGAGTGGCATCACAAGGACATGCAGGCAGCAGCAGGCTGGAAGGTGGCTGAGGGAAGATGAACTCTTCTCTTTTGACATGAGCCCATCCTTTAACCAGCTTTAAGGTGTGGCAGAGCAGAACCTTGAGCCATGCAGTGTGAGAACAGACATGCACCTCCCCAGGGAAGCCGTGGCTGGCACAGGGTTGTTCCCTATACAATCTGTTGCAGTCAGTGTCTGAGCAATTGCTCATCCTGACTGTAGCAAGAGCACAAAGCACCACTGATGGAACACAGGACAGGTGAAATAGTGCCACAGAGTTCCCTGCTCCTTGGTTCAAAATTACACAGGGAGGAAACTTCAAAATTAAGCAGTGAAATCCTGAATCTCTCCCAGCCTGTGGAAGTACCAAGGCAGAGTCAGGTTTAAACCCCTGCTGGAAGCAGCAGTGTGAAGATGAGACTGAGGGAGCTGGGACTGTTCAGCCTGGAGAAGAGAAGGCTCCAGGCAGACCTAAAAAACGACCTTCCAGTACCTGAAGAGGCTGCAAGCAGGCTGCAGAGGGACTGCTCTCAAAGACCTGCAGGGACAGGACGAAGGCAATGGTTTGAAATGAGAGCAGAGTAGATTGAGATTGGATGTGAGGAACAAGTTTTGCAGCAGGAGCCTGCTGGAACACTGCAACAGGTTGCCCAGGGGGGTGGCTAAGATATTTCCCTGGAAGTGTTCAAGGTGAGGCTGGACAGGGCTCTGGGCAAGCTGATCTGGTGGAGGATGTCCCTCCTGAGTGCAGGGGGCTAGACTGGATGAGATTCAGAGGTCTCTTCCAGCCCATTCTATGGTTCTTGGATTCTACAATGTAAGGGATGAAATCTTGGTGCCTTATGCTTGCAGAGCAGCCAGAGAGCAGGGGATGCTGCCCTGGCACTGTCATACAGCACCCTGCCCTGCTCTGCAGGGGATGCTGCCCTGGCACTGTCATACAGCACCCTGCCCTGCTCTGCAGGGGTGATGCCCTGGCACTGTCATACAGCACCCTGCCCTGCTCTGCAGGGGTGATGCCCTGGCACTGTCATACAGCACCCTGCCCTGCTCTGCAGGGGATGCCCAGGCCCTCTCTACGGTAGCTGTTACCATTACTGTTGTTGTTGTTGTCATTGCTGTTTATTACTACCATTACTATTGCCATTATTACTGTGCTGTATTTTTAACACCTCAGTCTTCAGGGAGTAATTAAAGCCTCTTTGCACTTGGAGCAGAACAAAGGCAGGAGGTGTCTGCCTTTTATTACTCCATCAAGAAAGAGAATGTTCAGGAAATGGAATTCATTCTTTCAGCAGCACTCTTCCTTTTGCTGTTCAAGCACAGAGAAGTGTAGCTCAAACTCCTGTGAGCAGGCAAAATAACCTCACTTTGGGTGGAAAAGCTGTTGCAGAGTACCTGCACTCAGTGCCTGTCTGCTAAGCTAACTGCACGCCTTTGCTTTCCCCAGGTGTGGACAAATGCCTGAACATATCAGATGTTAGCTGTGGGCGATGCACAGAGCAAGCTGGGAGAAGTAGCTAGGAACAGAACATAAGGAATTACATATCCAAGCAGTATCTTCCCCTGGCCCTCTGCAGCTCCCTGAAAGGAGGCTGGAGCCAGGTGGGGGTTGGGCTCTTCTCACATGCAACAAGTGGCATGCAACAAGTCGTTTCAGAGCTGCATGGATGTGGTGCTGAGGGAGGTGGTTTGGTGGCAGTGGTTAGCAGCAGTGGTGGCCCTGTGAGCTCTGGGGGAGTGCTGGACTTGATCTCCAAGGTCTCTTCCAGCCTCAACAGCTCAGTGGTTCTCTGTGTGTGGAGGGCTCAGGTGCTCTGTAATGTCTCCAGGTTGCTCTGACTCTAGGGCAGAACACAACCAGCTCCAGTGCTGACCTGCAGCAGTTAATGCGGGAACTGGTCCTTGCTGCAGCAGCTGAGGGATTCTGGCTCCGGCATGGCCAGCAACAATCTGGCTTCCCAAGGGGACAGGTTTCTTACCTCCTGGTTAGGAGAAATCCTGGCCTGGCCTGAGGAGCACACTGAGCAACAGGCAGCAAGGCTGACAGCCAGAGCTGTCATCACCTGCTAGCTGCTTTCCAGTTCTGCAGTGCTGTGACTCTAGGAGTAGGATTCTATCCCCGCTCAGTAATAAATCTGTTTATCCCCACACCTTGCCAGCCAATCTCTGATTCAATTAATATACTCTCAGCTTGTCAGGCTCTTGTTTTCCCTCTGAGTTGACAGCAGAGTTCATGGTCTCTGCTTCATTAATCTGCTTAGGGATGGTAATTAGCACCAAGGAAATGCAGAGAGAAAATGCAAGGCTGACCTCTCCTGAGTGCCTTTGCATTGTGTTGCAGCTCAGTCTCTGCTTGCCCCGTCTGGGAAGCTCAGTGTTCCTCCCCAGCACAACAAACCTTCCTTGCACAGCTTTCCACCCTGCAGGTACTGAGGCCATCATCTGGATTAATGTCATCCTTTTCTTACCAGAGGGCTGGGACCTCACCCAGAGGGACCTGCACGTGGTGGAAAAGTGAGCCCAGGTGAATCTTGTGAACTTCAACAAGGTCAAGTGAAAGAGCCTGTGCTTGGCTTGGGACAATCCTCATAATCAACACAGGCTGTTTCCACCATGGGAGGGGGCAGATCTGCCCAAGAAGAGAGAGCCAGAGCAACAGAGCAGCACCTCCAGGGCAGGGGAGCTCCCAGGCACTGTCAACCACAGGCACCTCTGTGTGCCAGGTCTCAAGGACCACACTCACTGCTGGCCCTTAGGACCACAGAATGATTTTGGTTGGAAGGGACCTTCAGGATCATCCAGTTCCATGGGCCTCCCACTAGACCGAGTTGCTCAAGGCCTCATCCAACCTGGTTTTGAACACCTCCAGGCTTGAAGCCTCCACAACTTCTCTAAGCAACTTGTCCCAGTATCTCACCACCCTCATGGGAAAGAACTTCTTCCTAATGTCTGCTCTAAAGCCTGCTTCTTGCACTTTGAAGCTGTTACCCTTTGTCCTGTCCCTGTCTTCCTTTGCAAGGGGGGATTCTGCCACCTACGCCGACTGTGGCGGAGGGGAGAAAGTAGTTGGTGTGAGAGGAGATTCTACAAAGATAAGTATTTGTTAACTTCAGTATTCTGAGCTCTCTCCACCCCAGCCACTGAATTTCATATTTGTTCTTACATGGTTACGAAAGACATTCTAGGAACAACATCAGACAGTCACTGGTTAGTGACCAGCAAACATTCAAACTAGGAACAGAGAGGAGTTTCCCCGCGGCAAGTACCGCTTGGGGTCAGTGTGCTGCTTGCCCAGCAGGTGGGCTGAAGCTCCTTCTGCTCTATGGCAGGAGGCAATAGAAATCACAGAGGCATTAAAGCATTTACTGACAAATTCTGATGAATTATCAATCACCCTCTGGGGCTACTTCACAGCCTAGACAAGTGTCCAATCTTCAGGGGAGTCTGCCTGTGGACTTTGAGGCTGGAATCCTCCCGGCTTCAGGGGAAAGGAGAATCTTCCCAGCTCCTGGGGATGGCCAAGGGCTCAGGTCCAGCCAACATGGGTTCAGGAAGGGCAGATCCTGCCTCTCCAACCTGATCTCCTTCTCTGATCAGGTGAGCTGCTTGGTGGATGTGGGGGGGCCTGTGGATGTGCTCTGTCTGGACTTCAGCAAGGCCTTTGACACTGTCCCCACAGCAAACTGCTGGCTAAGCTGTCAGCCCACGGCTTGGATGGCAACACTCTGTGCTGGGT
>WAAF01013366.1:257590-330812 GCA_013400475.1 Tricholaema leucomelas
GGTTGGACTTGATGATCTGTGAGGTCTCTTCCAGCCTTGGTGACACTGTGAGACTGTCAGACTGTGATACTGAAAGGGCAGTCTCTGACCTTGTTCTCCTGGCTTCTCCTGGCAGCTCTGTCCCGGGATTCTTAGGCAGGACCTCCCGTGCAGAAGGAGTACGATGCTGTGCAGTCTGAGCATGGCCTCACGCTGGCCACAGAGGCCGTTGGCATGCAGACAAGTGGGGTCTGCTGCTGGTAACTCGCAGCAGTGGCGTGCAGCTGTGCACAGCTGGCTGGGAGCCCGTGGGAGATTCTGTCTCTGTAGCACAAAGTAGCACTGCGGGTGGGCAGGCAGGCATAAGCAAAAGGCAGTGTGGGTGAGCCCCAGCAGGGGAGCGAGCACTGTGTTTGCCTGGGTACCCCTGTTTATCAAATGTGGGCCGAGATGAAAGGCCCCTTGGCCACCAGAATGACCAAGCAGCGTTTGGCAGTCAGCCAACCTTACCATAATAGGCAGAAGCCACGGGCCTGGACCTGGTTTGGGCAGAAAAACATGTCCAGGCAAGGCATGAGTAAGCCTATTTGGGCCTGTGGGCCCTCCATGACAGAAGTCCCTTTGCAGCTATCTTGGATCCCCCCTTCAAAAACTGTGAAGGCTGCTCAAAGGCCTCCCTGCAACCTTTCCTTCTGCAGGCTGAAGGATCCCAGCTCTCCCAGCCTGCCTTCACAGGAGAGCTGCTCCAGCCCCTGGCTGCTGCGCTAGTGCTGCTGGTGTGCTTGACACCAAGGCAGAGGAGATGAAGATGGAGAAGCAAACATTCCAGCCACAGCAGGGGAGATCTGAACCATCTTGCTCCTAGCACAGGCTGCCTGGGAACTCCTTTGCCTTCCCCAGCAGTTCTTGAACACTGAAACTCTTGTGCTGTGCTTTCTGCATTCTGCCTGAGCTCCTGCACAAATCCTGTGCAGAGCCTACAGTGAAATCCCAGAGGGTGATCTGGGACTTCCCCTGCATGTTTAGCTGTGACTGACTCAGCTCCTGGGAGTCTGAGGGGAAATATATGCATGGAAGTTTTCTTAGCTGCTCCTCAGAGCTCAGTTACAGACACCTCTGTGGGTCTGCATTGCTGTGATGAATGATGAATGCAAAAAAAGGCTTTCTTCTGCTGCTGGATCCTGCCACTGTGAAGACACCACAGGCTTGCTCTGCCGTGAAAAGCAGGAGTACATGGCACAGCTGCAGGGGAAGATCTGAGCAACAAGCCCGTTTGATGGAGGCTTACATGGAGCTCCTGTCAGTTCTGTTTTACCCCTGCTAATTGTGCCTCTGCTCCTGACTAAACAGTAAATCACACTTGAGTCACAGAGTCACAGAGTGTCAGGGGCTGGAAGGGACCTCCAAAGCTCAGCCAGGCCACCCTCCCTGCCAGAGCCAGAGCAGATCACACAGGAACACATCCAGGCAGCTCTGGAATCTCTCCAGAGAGGGAGACTCCACAGCCCCCCTGGGCAGCCTGTGCCAGGGCTCTGTCACCCTCACAGGGAAAAAATGCCTCCTCATGTTTCCGTGGAACTTCCTCTGCCTCAGCTTCCACCATTGCCCCTTGTGGTGTCCCTGGCATCACCCAGCAGAGCTGGCTCCAGCCTCTGGCACTCTGCTTTGCATCTTTATCAGCATTGATGAGGTCACCTCTCAGTCTCCTCTCCCAGCAGCACAGCCCCAGCTCCCTCAGGCTCTAACAGAGCTGTTCCATTCCCTTCAGCATCCTTGTGGCTCTGTGCTGGACTCTCTCCAGCAGTTCTATGTCCCTTTTGAACTCGGGGGCCCAGAACTGGACACAGTACTCCAGACGTGGCCTCACCAGGGCAGAGCAGAGGGACAGGAGAACCTCTCTCAAACTTCCACTCGGAGCCCTTCTAATCCATCCCAGAATGGCATTGTCCCTCCTGGCACCAGAGCACATTGCTGGGTGTCTGAATCGGAGCTGCTGGCAGGACCTGCAGTGCGATACCTGCCCAGGTTGCCCACGCTGCAAAGCAGCTCCTTTATCCTGCATAGCTCAGCTGCCATCAAAGCTCTTCTGAGGCCACCACAGCCATGGTATTGCCTGAGCTAAGGAGATGTCACCAGGCCACACTGTTTACCAGAGAGAAGCTGGGGGCCCTGGTTCCACCTTTCCCAAGGCAGAAGCAGGTGTGTTCTGTGGGCTCTGCGTGGGGCAGAATGGCTACTTTCAAAGCAAGCCTTAGCTCCTAGGGCCCCTCACTGTGGGAAGGACACTGAGGTGCTGGGGCAGGTCCAGAGGAGAGTAAGGAGGCTGGTGAGGGGTCTTGAACACAGATCTTGTGAGGAGAGGCTGAGAGACAGCATGAGGCTCAAGAAGGCCAAGCGCAAGGTCCTGCACCCAGGTCGGGGCAGCCTTGGTATCAGTCCAGGCTGGGGGTGATGAGATTGAGAGCAGCCTGATGGAGGGAAAGCCAGAGAATGCTGGTGAAGGGTCCTTGAGTTTCACAAACACAGGGTCCCACAGAGCAGCAGTGCATCCTTGCTGGAGGAGCAAGGTGTGCAGCACCTGGGACAGCTGTGAGGAGTCAGCCGGAGGGACAAAGAGTGCATCTCTTGACAGAGGGGGAGGATGCTGGTCCAGAGCCAGAGAGAAACTGGGACCTGGACAGTAATGAAGCACTTGGAAAGAGAGGAAGCCAGCTGCAAAACTGGAGCGGAGGAAAAGTGCCCTGTGAGGAAGACTGCTGGCCTTCATCCCAGACACCCCCTGGGAGGGCAGAACCAGGGTGGAGAGTGGGAGGACACTTCTGTTAATGAGCTCCAGGGACTCATTTTAATGACCAGCCCTGTTCTAAGAAATTATGGCTCCTTTGTCCTTCTCCTGTGACCCTGTGGCCCCACCACAGTTCTCTGCACCAAGGCTGTTCCTTCAGGCCTTTGAACGATGAGATGCTGCAGAAGGGTCTCTGTGGGAACCAGCAGAAATACAGCCCCTGAAAATACCCAGACCAGCCCCACGTTTTGACACCTGTCAGCCAGTCTGCAGTCCGCTTTGCCTCTCAGTCACAGTGCCATGCTGGGCCACGCCGGGCGGCACCGGGAGTCGAGGGCAGCAGCCACGGTCAGCTCCTGCAAAAATCTCATCCTGCTCTCAGCACAGCCCCAGCTGCTCTGCCATCACTGCTCCTTGCTCAGCACTAACCACGCTGGTTCCCTTCTGGTTTTGATCGGTTGACTCTCAGGTGGCCCTGGGATTAGTTTCAAGCTATCAGGCTCATGGCTGCATGGACTCTTTTATTTGCTTTGCTTGAGAAGATCGGCAAGAAACTGGCAGAGGGGAGATTGAAACTGGATGTTAGGAAGAAGTTCTTGACAGTGAGGGTGGTGAGACACTGGCACAGGTCACCCAGAGAGGTTGTGGAGCACAGAAGCACAGAGGTATTCAGGACCAGGCTGGATGGGGCCTCTGAAGCCCAAGATGAGTGTGTGAGCCATCAGCCCTTCCTGGGCTGGGAAGCTGCAGCCTTCTGGCTCCCTGCACAGCTCCTTCACTTCTCCTGGGCTGGAAGTTTTAGAGATGGAACATTTTGTTCTCCCATTTCAGACAAGGGAAGGAGTTGAGGGAACCTCAGGTCTGATGCCAGCAGAGCAGAAGGATTCTGTGTGGGGAGACTGCAGGGATGTGGGGAGCATGGCTGTGCCCCCAGCAGCAGGATCGCTTTTGGGTCTCAGTGCAGATTCTTGGTGTTGCTGCTGCTCATCACTGCTGCTTCTCTGAGCTGCTGTCCTTTGGGTTCTGACCTCTCCAGGGGCTGTGTCTCTATGCTCTGTTCCTTTGTGCCCCACCTGGGTTTATCACTGACCCGGGGGGGATACAATCTCCAGCTTGCTGTGCTTCTGTTTCTTCCTCGGCCCACAAAAGAGACCTTTCAGGCACCGAGGAGCTCAAGTGTTGCCCAGATTTGCTCCTCTGGTTGAAGGCCATGAGGAGAGGCTGCTCCCTCTTGAGATCTGTCTGCTATTGATGCTGCTTTTCTATTTTAGCTTTGGTTTCCTCAACAGGACTTTGATGTTGGCCACAAGTGCCATGGGAGAAGAGCCCCAAGTCAGGAGCAGTAGCTGTGGTGAAGCCGCAAGCCTGTGCTCGGCGCCGGAGCAGGGCTGAAGCTGGTACAGCACAGGACAGCTGCTGTGCCTTTAGTGGCCTCACCTCTGCTGCCATCTGTGGTGGGCATGACTCTGACAGGAAGGATGTGCTGCACAAGCTGATATGGGAACAGTTCCTTCTTCTGATGAGTCCACAGCAGCTGGATAAGGATGGGCTGGGTCCATGCGTGGAAGGAGTGTGACGGAGTCCGTCCAGAGAACAAAGCTGCTGAGGTGCCCTGAATGTAAGTCTGGTGAGGATGGCTGAGGGGGCTGGGGGTGTGCAGTCTGGAGAAGAGGAGGCTGAGGGGAGGCCCAATTGCTCTCTACAGCTCCCTGAAAGGAGGCATCTCACCTGCATCAAGTGACAAGAGGAAACAGCCTCAGGCTGTGCCAGGGCAGGGTCAGGTTGGGTATCAGAACAATTTCTCCCCAGCAAGGGTTCTCAGGCACTGGCACAGCTGCCCAGGGAACTGCTGGAGTCCCCATCCCTGGAGGGGTTCCAAAGCTGCATGGATGTGGTGCTGAGGGAGGTGGTTTGGTGGCAGTGGTCGGCAGCAGTGGTGGTGCTGTGAGCTCTGGGGGAGTGGCTGCACTGGATGGGCTCAGAGGTCTCTTCCAACCTCAGCAGTTCTGTGGTTCCATGATACTATCAAGTGAAATAGCTGAGATAACAAATGCTCCTTTTTGCCTCCCATAGGCAAGTAGAAAGTAAAATCAGCTCTTGGATGGAAACAGCTTGGCACTGGAACTGGATTTGTTGGGTCCTTGTAGTCATGCCTAAGACCTTGTCCCAGTTTCCCTCTTTCCCCTCTCCACCTGCTCCTGAATAGCTGCAAAACACAGACAGTGCTGGAAGTCAGCTGTGTTTGTAAGAGAGCAGCCAGTCTGAAATCTCTCAGGTGAAGAAATGATCCATATCTTGTCTGAATCTTTGATGACAAGAATTCCAACCCCAGCTTCCAAAGCTTGCTCTGCTCTTTTGGAACTGGGTCAGAAAACTCTCTTAGGGAATTTTTAATGAGGCAAGCAGCCTCTCAGCTCTGGGTTACTGGTTCAGACATGAATCAGGTTAGTAGGCAGCAGATTTTGTTGCTGCAGATGAAGAATTTAGAGCAAGTTCTCACCCCAGACCCCCACAGAGCCATGGGCTGTAGTAGCACACAAAAACCCAGGGGGAAACGAAGAGGAAACAAGGGCCTGGAATATGAGAACTGCTGAAGCTCCTCTCAGCCATGCCCTACCCACTGCCCTCTGGGGTCCTGCCTTTCTTTCAAACCTCTCCACTATCTCCAGCTGCAAGGGGACCCTTACAGTGAGGGCTGTGCCCAGGCAGACCTTCAGGTGCTGAAGTGACAGCAGCTGGCAGAAGCTGCAGCTGGTTTCCTCTGGAGTTGTGTCTCTTCACAGCTGACAAAATCACCAGGCTGGATCTTGCCTAATCAGCAGAGAAAGCCTCCTTTGGGCCCATGGCATTGCTGCACAGCCCAGCTGTGCCCACAGCTCACAGGGGTTTGCCCAATGGCTCCTCACCCTTTCATGCTTCCTTTCTCCCTCAGGCTCACTCTGCCCCTTTGCCTTTTTCACTTCTTCCATCCTAATGTCTTTGTTCCTTTCAGTTGTAGGTGGGTGTCACCTTTGCCATCACCACTCAGCTGGGGCCTCCCCACTCAGCCAGGACACACAAAGAGTGATCGACATTGGAATGGGCTGCCCAGGGAGGTGGTGGAGTTGCCATCCCTGGAGGTGTTGAAGCCAAGTCTGGATGAGGCACTTAGTGCCATGGTCTGGTTGATTGGGCAGGGCTGGATGCTAGGTGGGGCTGGATGAGCTTGGAGGTCTCTGCCAACCTGCCTGATTCTATGGCTCTGTGACTACTGGTAAATGATGGAACGTGGCTTGGTGGGCACCTCAGCACTTGAGTGTTTGCCATCAGCCAGTTCTTACTGGCTTCTCTTACTGAAGCACAGAGCTGGCCTCCTCCCAGCCGCCCAGGCAGTGGGGCAGCAGCTCTGCAGCCCCCTGGGCATGCTCTGCATTGACAGCCAATCCCTTTGCCTCTCAGGGGAGATTTAGGTTGCCATCAGGAGGAGGTTTTGCACAGCGAGGGTGGTGGAGCCCTGGAACAGGTTGCCCAGGGTTGCCCAGACATCCGCATGGGGTTGTTGTGAATCGGGTGCAGGGCCTGGCACTTGGCCTTGTTGAACTTCATCCAATGAGCCTTGCCCCATGGGCTTAGCTGTCCAGACCCTGCTGCAAAGCTTTCCTACTCTCCATCCACCCAGCTTGGTGCCACCTGCAGACTTGCTGGGGGTGCCCTCAGTCCCCTTGTCCAGATCACCACAGCAGGCAGTGGTGGCACAAGGGGAAGTGCTGGCCTGAGTCGGTGCTGAAGCACAGCTCCTAAGGCAGCAGTGGCTGGGGGTGAGGCAGAGCAGCCTCTCCTGTAGCACACAGCCTTGGCTTCCCCCCTCAGCTGAGGCTGCTCACTCACCGCCCAGACCTGCTGGGGAGTCCTGAGGCAAGGGGAGGTTGTTGAGCCTGCACTAACAGCCGGCTGGGGGGTCGCAGGGAGGGGGCAGGGCTGCATCCCTCTCGACCCCCTCGGCCCTGCCCAGGGCTCTGACCCTCGCAAGGGCCATGGACAATGGCTGAGTCCTTTCCTGCCTTGCTGCCCCTTAGCTCCCCCTCTGGCCTGCCAACCTGACCCGCGAGACTTTCAAACTAGCTCCCAAGGAAGGCACTGAGAGAAAGAGACTCGAAGGATGAATCAGTGACCCTGTGCACCTAGCAGGTTGAGTCACCAGGAAGGCAGTCTTGGGGCTGGGGGAGTGCTGTGCCCCTCCCTCCTCACGAACCTCACGTCTGTGCTTCCAGACTTTCCTTGCCTAGCGATGTCATTTCTTGGGCTGCCTTTGCCAAGCACTTGCTAAAAGTGCTTGCAGTAGGAGGCTGCAGCCATCCTCTGTCCTCCCACACTGCAGTCTGTTCTAGCCTGCGCCACGGGAAGGCTCCTCTGCTGTCACGGGGAGGGAGCTGTGCACCAAGGCTCTGAAAATAGCTTCTGAGGAAAAAAGCTGCAAAGCAAACGGGCAGAACCCCCTGAGAGCTCAGCTCTGCTCTCCTGTGCACATCACCATGCCTGACAAAGCTGCCCCTGGTAGGAGCAAACCTGAAGAGGGCTCAGCACTTGGGATCAGCTTGGAAAGACTCCCTCCTAAGGCCTTGCCAGCAACCCAAGCACAGCTTTGTCAGGGCTGGGGAAGGAGGGACAGGGTTTGGCCCAGAGATGCAGTAATTTCATCTTAGAAATGTGGGACTGGCACAGTGGGAAGTGCCAATCCCCATGGCACAGCCACTGCCAAGGACAGCGCCAGCCCGGGGAGAGCCTCCAGCCTGCCTTGGGCTGAACATCGCACCACAGCCGCAGCGTGCTGCTGCTGCCCTGCTGCTGGGCTCCACACTGAATGAGTACAGGATGTGACAACATCAGGGGAGCACAGAACTGTTCTCCTTGGAGAGGGCCTCTGAGATCCTCCAGCCCAGCCAGCAACCCAGCCCCACCATGGCCACCAAACCATGGCTCCAGGTGCCATGGCCACAGGTTTCTTCAACACCTGCAGGCATGGGGACTCCACCACCTCCTGGGCAGCCTGTGCCAGTCCCTGACCGCTCTTGCAACAAAGACATTTTTTCCTCCTCTCCAACCTAACCCTCCTCTGGCACAATTTCAGGACATTTCCTCTCCTTCTATCACCTGAGACTAGGGAGCAGAGCCCAACCCCCACCTCACTGCAGCCTCCCTTCAGGTAGCTGTAGACAGCAATGAGGTCTCTCCTCAGCCTCCTCTTCTCCACACTGCACACCCCCAGCTCCCTCAGCTGCTGCTCCCCAGCCCTGTTCTCCAGACCCCTCCCCAGTTTCATTCCCCTTCTCTGGACCTTCTCCAGCTCCTCAATGTCTTTCTTGGAGTGAGTGGCACAGAACTGAACCCAAGATTTGAGGTGCAAATTCTTCTGCCAGGAAGTAGCTTTGCACTGCCACCGCAGGATTCCCAGGCAAGCTGCTCTGTTGCCTGCTCTGTTTACAGCCAGTTATTAGCTTTGCAGCTTCAAGATGCAACAGGGTCAGACAGTGAGATCATATCAGAGGCCTGCCCTTCAGAAACAAAACTCATGCAGTTTGTCAAAAATAGAGAGGCACATCCTGGGCAGTCCTACAGAGACCCCAGGACCAGAGTGTGGTCAAGTGGGCAGCTTGAGGGTGGGTAGGAACTGGATTCTCCATTGCACAAGGTTTGGCACAGAATCAGGGCACAGGTGTGAGCAGAGGTAGAACAAAGGCCTAGCAGCCAGAATTCCCTAACCAATAGAGATTGGAAAACCCAAAGGTTATCAGTGGTTTGGGTTGCTTCTCACAAAATAGCCCAACAGGACATTCTGGGAACTGGAGCAAACATTCCTGCTGCTCAGAAGGGCCACACTGCTGGCCAGCCCCTGCTGCGCTCCTTGCTGACATCGGTGCAATGCACAGCACTGCTGAGGTGTGGGGTTGGGTCCTCACCACAAGGAGGACGCTGAGGGGCTGGAGTCTGCCCAGAGAAGGGCAGCAAAGCTGGGGAAGGGTCTGGAGAGCAGGGCTGGGGAGGAGCAGCTGAGGGAGCTGGGGGTGTGCAGTGCGGAGCAAAGGAGGCTGAGGGCAGAGCTCATTGCTCTCTGCAGCAACCTGAGAGGAGGCTGCAGCCATCTGTGGGTTGGTCTGTTGAACCAAGTGACAAGTGATAGGGCAAGAGAAAATGGCCTCAAGCTATGCCAGGGGCGGTTCAGGTTGGGTATTAGGATCAATTTCTTCCCAGCAAGGGTTCTCAGGCACAGGCTGCCCAGGGAGGTGCTGGAGCCCCCTCCCTGGAGGCAGAGGAGCCCTGTGGACATGGTGCTGAGAGGTGGTTTGGCCAAGGACTCCGCGGCAGGCTGATGGTTGGGCTCAGCGACCTTAAAGGTGCTTTAGGCTGTAGGAAGCTCTGTGCCTCTGTGGTTTGCAGCCTCCTCTGGAGCTGCCTGCCGCGGCCGGCTGGGGTCTGCCTGGTGCTGGCTGCTGTGCTCCGCAGCCCGTCCCAGACACGGCCACCGCCAGGGCACAGCCTCTGAGCTGCGCTTGTGCAGGGACAGGCTCTAAACATCTCCTGACCTGCACACTGCTGCCGGTGGCTCCAGTGCCACATGTCTCTGCCTGACACCGCCGTTAGCCTGCACAGCATGGCACATCCTCTGGGCACAGCGAACTGCTGCAGCTGAGCTGCCTTTGGGCACTGGTTCCATCTACTCACAGCTCAGCACAGACCCTTTTGGTCTTAGGAGATGTGAGTATGGAGTCTGTCTCTGAGCTCCTTGGGAGGAAACAGAATGAGCTCCATGGGCTGTGGGCTGTGTAGATCAGACACTGTTTGGGGGTCTATAGACTAAGCCATGGCACCTCCAGACCTCTGCCAGGGCTGCCCTACCCACCTTGCTCCCCTGACCCCAGCCTCTACGATTGCTCAGGAAGGGGCTGCCCAGACAAAGTGTGGACACCTGATCCATGGGAGTGTTCAAGGCCAGGTTGGATGACGCCTTGAGCAAGCCGTGCTGCTGGGAGGTGTCCCTGCCCATGGCAGGGGTTGGAGTTGGAAGAGTTTCAAGGTCTCTCCCAGCTGCAGCCACTCTGGGATTCTCCCAGGACCCCTCTTGCCTTCCCTTCTGTTTTATGTTAAGCCACAGCTGCCCAAGGCTGCCCCTGGGGCTCCTCTTCACTTTGCTTTGGGTTTTTTTAATTTCCCTTGCAGTTTCATGTCCTGATTACAGCACTTGTGAGGCTCCCACTGTGCCCTCACAGCCTTTTAGGAGCTGCAAGACTGAAACAGCCTCTCCCTAAGCTGCCGAATCAAGAAGGAGCATCCCTGAGCTTTACTGCTGAAATAAAGCCAAGCAAAGCCTCTGTTGAGCAGCTCCTGCTGCTGCTGCTGCACTTTGTGCTCCTTGAGGGACTGTTTGCACTCCTGCTCCAGCCTGGCTGCTGCTCAGATGTGTGTCTGACTTTGTAACTGAGCTGCTGGAGCAAACTCCAGGTTTGCATTTGTTACTTTCCTAGGGGTTTAAATCCTCTTTTCCTCTAATGCACACAGCTCAGCTCCCTCCCTTGCAACTGCAACACTTCAGCTTTGCTGCAGTCCTGCTGGGTTTGGAGCTCTGTCACAGGACTCTCATGGCTGTGGCCCTACTCAGTCTAATGCTGAACACTCAAACCTGGATCATTGTCATCCATAAAATGAACCTATGACTAAATTGGCATCTGTCCTCTGCTGGCAGTTGGCATGCCAAGGGTGCATGCTTCTGCAAAGGAGCAGAGGGCTGGGCAGGGGACTGAGGGCACCCTCGGGAAGCTTGCAGATGGCACCAAACCTGGGCCCAGTGCTGATCGGCTGGAAGGTAGGAGGCCCCTGGAAAGGGGTCTGGCCTGGCTGGCTGGGCTGTCGTCAGCTCTATGAGCTTAACAAGGCCAAGGCTGGGTCCTGCACTTGGGTCACAGCAACCCCATGAGAGCTCCAGGCTGGGAGCAGTGACTGGAGACTGCCCAGGAGAGAGAAATCTGAGGGTGCTGGGTGACAGCTGAATGAAGATGAGCAGCCAGGGTGTGCCCAGGTGGCCTGGCCTGGATCAGCAGTGGTGTGGCCAGCAGGAGCAGGGAAGTGATTGTGCCATGCACTGGGCAATGGTGAGGCCACAACTGGAATCTTGGGTTCAGTTTGGTTCCCTCACACTCAGGATGACATTGAGGATCTGGAGCAGGTTCAGAGAAGGGCAACAAATCTGGGGAAGGGTCTGGAGAACAGGGCTGGGGAGGAGCAGCTGAGGGAGCTGGGGGTGTGCAGTGTGGATGTGATGGTTTGGGTGTTCCCTGCCCCCCCCACTTTAGAAATCACCCAGACTAGACTCAGCCAGCTCTGGAGATATGAATGAAGCTTATATTGACAGCTGGCACAGTATACAAGCAGATATTTACAGTGCATACAGTAATAGACAGAAATAGACAAGGGAAAAGGGAATACAGAAACACAACTCCCCTCCCAGAAACCTGAGTCCCCAGGAGGGGCTCTCAACCACCCCTCACCTTCCCCCTACCCCTCTCAACCTTACCCCAGTCCCAAGGAAGAATGGAAGCTCGGCTGGGGGGGTTAAGAAGCAAAGGTGAATCAGCCAAAGCAAATGGAGGGTGAGGTTAGAGAGTAAGATGGAGTTCAGCCAGCAGCCGCAGCTCCCCAGCAGGCCAAGAGCCAAACAGAGCAAAGCCCAGAGCCAAGTGACTTTATGTTTTCCTTTCCTTTTTCACACATCTCAGCAAGACCATGAGGGAAGTAGACATCACCTTTGTTTTCATTTCACAGCCTATGATCTAGTCCTTCTCACCAAAACATTCTAGCCAGCTCCAAACTAGCACAGTGGAGCAGAGGAGGCTGAGGGCAGAGCTCACTGCTCTCCACAGCTCCCTGAGAGGAGGCTGCAGGTAGGTGGGGGTTGGGCTCTGCTCCCTAATCTCAGGTGATGGAAGGAGAAGAAGTGGCCTGAAACTGTGCCAGGGGAAGGTTAGGTTGGAGAGGAGGAAAAATGTCTTTGCTGCAAGAGTGGTCAGGGATTGGCAGAGGCTGCCCAGGGAGGTGCTGGAGTGCCCATGCCTGGAGGTGTTGAAGAAACCTGTGGCCATGGCACCTGGGGCCAGTGTGTGGGGGCCATGGTGGGGTTGGGTTGCTGGCTGGGCTGGATGAGCTCAGAGACCTTCTCCATCACAAACATTTCTATGATTCTCTTGCCTGTTTCAGTCTTTTAAAATGTTCTCAGTGAGGCAAGAAGCAGCTCCTCAGGAATTCAGGAGCTGTCACTCAAGTGGCAGCATTGTCCCTCTGCTGAAGGGCAACATCTGCAATGTGAGCCAAACTCCCTGCATGTAATTCCTTCTTCTCAGGAACTGAGGAGAGATTCCTCTACATTGTGAGGTTTTTATTTTGTTTTCAAACTATGAACAGCAAAGGACTACTTCATGGCATTCCCAGCAGGACAGGCAAAGCTCTGGAGAGGCTCAAGGAGAAATGACTCCAAAGGCTTTGCAGACTTTGGAGGTTTGGGGCTTCATAGCACAGAATCCCAGAATCCATCCAGTTGGCAGAGCCCTCCAAGCTCATCCACTCCAACCCTCACCCAGCACTGCAGGGTCAGCACTAAATGTCCCTGAGCACAGCTCCACAGGCTGCTGGCACACCCCCAGGGATGGGCACTGCAGCACTGCCCTGGGCAGCCTGTGCCAATCTTTGAGAACCCTTCCAGTGCAGAAATATTTCCTCAGCTCCAGCCTGAGCCTCCCCTGGGGCAGCTTGGAACCATTGCCTCTGCTCCTGTCCCTTGCCACCAAGCAGCAGAGGCTGCCCCCTCCTCGCCCCAGCCTCCCTGCAGGGAGCTGCAGAGAGCAATGAGCTCTGCCCTCAGCCCTCTCTCCTGCACCTGCACACCCCCAGCTCCCTCAGGCCCTCCTCACCCCCAGCTGCTCCAGGCCCTTCTCCAGCCTCACTGCCCTGCTCCGGACAGGCTGCAGCCCCTCAGTGTCCTTCCTGCAGTGAGGGGCCCAGAGCTGAGCACAGCACACAAGGGGTGGCCTGGGCAGTGCTGAGCACAGGGGCATGGGCACCTCCTGTCCCTGCTGCCCACCCTGCTTCTGACCCAAGCCAGGAAAACTGAAGGGATTCTTCTGTGTGGCTGCTGGGGCTTCTAAAGCTCCATGACTGTCACCTGCCCTCTACAGCTCCATCACTGTCTCCTGCCCTCTAAAGCAGCAGTGTCTCCCCTGTCTTTCTTCCTTCACACTCCTGAAGCTCCACACAAAGTTTGCATTTCATCCTCAAGCCTTTTCCCCCCTCCCTGCCTGCACAGGCAGCTGCTGGCTTGGAAGCTGTGAGTGGCAGAGCTCTGCTGCACTGAGCAAAGGAGCTCTGCTGAATGGCCAAAAAAAGACTGGAAATAGCTTTGCTATGAAAGGGAGAGGAAGAAAGGAGGAGGAGAACATTTTAGTATCTGAAGGGGACCTACAGAGGGACTGCTTAGAAGGGTCTGAGGTGACAGGACAAGGGGCAGTGGTTTGAGACTGGAGTAGGGCAGAGTTAGGTTGGACATCAGAGTCACACAGTGCCAGGGGCTGGAAGGGACCTCCAAAGCTCAGCCAGGCCAACCCCTGCCAGAGCAGCAGCACCCAGAGCAGGTCACACAGGAACACATCCAGGCAGCTCTGGAATCTCTCCAGAGAGGGAGACTCCACAGCCCCCCTGGGCAGCCTGTGCCAGGGCTCTGTCACCCTCACAGGGAAAAAATTCCTCCTCATGTTTCCATGGAACTTCCTCTGCCTCAGCTTCCACCACTGCCCCTTGTGCTGTCCCTGGCATCACCCAGCAGAGCTGGCTCCAGCCTCTGGCACTCACCTGCACATCTGTATCTGTGACTGAGGGCAGCCCTCAGGGTCCTCCTTTCCCACCTCCCAGCCCCAGCTCCCTCAGCCTGGCCTCCCAGGAGAGCTTCCACTGCCTGCAGCAGCTTGGGGGCTCTGGGCTGGGCTCTCTCAAGCAGTTCCCTGAGGTCCTTCTGGAGCTGAGGGTTCCAGAACTGGACACAATATTCCAGATGTGGCTTCAGCAGAGCAGAGCAGAGGAGAAGGAGAATCTCTCTTTCCTACTCCCCACAGCCCTTCTAATGCACCCCAGGATGGCATTGCCCCTTGTGATGGTTTGGGTGTTTCCTGCCCCCCCNGGGGGGTTAGGAAGCAAAGTGGATTAGTCCACAATGGAGAGTGAGGTTAGAGAGTAAGATGCAGCTCAGCCAGCAGCCCAAGTGGTTATCTATGTTTTTGTTTCTTGTTCCTATACATCTCAGCAAGCCTATGAGTGCAGTAGACATGACCTTTGTTTGCCTTTCACAGCCTGTGATCTCGTTCTTCTCAGCAAAGCATTCCAGCTGGGCTCAGACTCGCACACCCCTCCTGGCCACAGGGGCACACTGCTGGAGGAAGTTCTGCTCGCTGAGGTTGCTGAGATACTGGAACAGGCTGCCCAGAGAGGTGGTTGAGGACTCATCCCTGGAGATATTCGAGGTCAGAGTTGATGTGGCCCTGAGCAGCCTGCTGTAGCTGGAGATGTCTCTGCTCCTTGCAGGGGTTGGACAAGAGGACCTTTGAGGTCCCTCCCAGGCTGATCCATTCTGTGGTTCTGTGACATCAGAGAACGTTGCTGTGCACCAGGGAGTCTGACCCAGCAAATCCCCTCCGGGCTGTTTCTGCACATCTGGTGCTGGTGAGATGAAAAGGTCGCTTGTGAGCACTGGAGACATCAAGGCCCAGCCAGGAGAGAAGCTTTTCAGGTGGCTCTGGCCTTGCATGTAAGCTGCTGTGGCAGCAACCCCCAAAGCTGCCAAGCTGCCAGGGCTGCAGCTGTCTCCTCTGCTGCATCAGCTCAGCAGAGCCACAGAAGCACGGAATGGTGCTGGGGGGAAAGGCCTGCACAGGGCTTGCCAGACTGGCAAGGGCCATGAGTGCGACACCGAAGGGACTGCCCGAGCTCAGTGCAGTGAGGGCAGGCAGTGGCGCAGCAGCCACCCTGCTGCCCGCAGCCCAGCACGGAGCCAGCAGTGCTCAGCCCAGTGCCTGGCGCCAGTGCCGGGGAGGAAGGGGCAGGGCTCCCACCCACCTTCCACCTGGAGGGTAGCTAAGTGCCTGAGCTCGCCTCCTCTCTCGCCAGGGCACAGCTGGGCAGTCCATACCCAGCAAACAGCTCCTTAGCTTGGGAAGCATGGACAGTGCAGGCCAGAGAGAGCTCTGCTGCCCCTGAGCCCCAGGTGGGGAGATCTTCCCCTGCACAGCTCCTTCCACAGCACCAGCCTGTCGTGTACATGCCAGTGGAGTCCATGTTCCCTCTGGCCCATGATCATCCACACGAGTGTCTTTCCATCCTGAAGGGAAAGCAGAGGTGCCTGGTGCCCAGCAGCAGCCATCACACCGTGCCCACCCTAAGCCCAGCAGGGAGCACAGTGCTGTGGAGCCCCAGCCTGGTCCTGCTCACACCTCACATCTGCTCACTGCATGTGCTGGGCTGCTGGGGTACCCCAGGTGTGCTGCCCAGGGCCAGCCAGCTGCACGGGCACCAGAACTGTGAGGACAGTCCAGACTGCTGCCACCGGCTGCTGTGCCGCTACAAGCAGTGAGTCACAGAACAGCCTGGCTCTGAGATCAGCCAGTCCAGACAGCAACCCAGCCCCACCATGGGCACCAAACCCTGTCTCACAGTGCCATGGCCACACCTTCCTGGAACTTCTCCAGGGATGGGGACTCCAGCACCTCCCTGGGCAGCCTGTGCCAGTCCCTGACCACTCCTGCACAAAAGACATTTTTCCTCATCTCCAACCTTACCCTCCCCTGGCACAGTTTCAGGCTGTTTCTGTCTGTGTGCAGTCCTGTGAGCAGTTCTGGAGCCCCCAGCACAAGCAGGACATGGAAGTATTGGAGCCAGTGCAGAGGAGGCCACCAAGATGCTCAGAGGGCTGCAGCAGCTCTGCTGTGAGGACAGGCTGAGAGAGTTGGGGCTCTGCAGCCTGGAGAAGAGAAGGCTTCGAGGAGACCTTAGAGTGGCCTTGCAGTATCTGCAGGGGGCTGCAGGAGGGCTGGGGAGGGACTATTGACAAGGTCTGGTAATGACAGGAGGAGGAGGAATGGGTTTGAACTGGCAGAGGGGAGAATGAAACTGGATGTTGGGAAGAAGTTGTTTGCAGTGAGGGTGGTGAGAGACTGGCACAGGTTGCCCAGGGAGCCAGAGATCCCATTCTGTGCTTCTGTGCTCTACAACCTCTCTGTAGGTGTTGAGGACCAGGCTGGATGAGGCCTTGAGTAACCTGTTCTAGTGGGGGTTGGAGCTGGCTGAGCTTTGAGGTTCCCTTCCAACTCAGCCCATTCTCTGATCCCCTGAGCTGCTGCACCACTTCACTCCAACACACCAGCCTGGCTGAATGGCACAAACTGCCATAAACAAGCTCTTGGCTCTCTCCTGAGCTAACACCTTCAGATGGTTTCAAAGTGAGGGGCTTGACTAGAGGGAGGACTTGTCTGGCTGCAGTGGGGCTGTCACCAGGCTTCTCATCCCTTCCTGGTGGGTGTTTTGGTCCTGTCACCTGGCTGCAGGCTGAAGGAGAGTAAAAGGCATCGTGCTGCTGCTGCTGCTGTCACAGAGTGAGTGCACAGTGCCACACAGCCTGGGGAGGTGATTTGGACTGTGGACAGTGACTTCAGCAGGAAATGTCACCTGCTGAGAGAAGCCAGGGCTGTGCAGAGTGGCTGCTAAGAAACCAGTAAGAACTTGTGTCTGGAGTGCTCACACCTCTGGCAAAAAAGGGCCCTTCCTCCCCTGCCTCCTCTGCAGAAGCAAACCCAACCTCCACCTCAGCAGCCACTCTTGCCCTGGGATTCCTGAGTGGTGGTAGCTTTGGTAAGGGAAGTGCAGATCCTGCAGGTGCTTGACCAAACAGCTGGAAAGCTTCTGCAGCACACAAACAGCAGCTGCTGACACTGCCATTGCTGGCACCAGCCCAGGCTGCTCAAGGCCGCATCCAACCTGGTCCTGAACACCTCCAGGGAGGTCGTGGATCACAGAAGCACAGGAGGAGGAATGGGTTTGAACTGGCAGAGGGGAGATTGAAACTGGATGTTAGGAAGAAGTTGTTTGCAGTAAGGGTGGCGAGACACTGGCACAGGTTGCCCAGGGAGGTGTTGAGGACCAGGCTGGACAAGGCCTCCAGTGACCGGTTCTAGTGGGAGGTGTCCCTGCCTATGGCATGGGGTTGGAACTGGACGAGCTTTGAGGTCCCTTCTATGATTCTAGCACTGCTGAGTATGTCAGGACTGATGTCACTGCAGCTGAGCTATGACATTTGCAGGCTGCCTTGGAGAATTGCTGCAGCAATACGGAAATGTTATGTGCAGCTTTGTCAGCCTGTCACAGGCTGCAGCAGCAGCAGGGGTTTGCTGAGGGAAGCAGAGGTTGGATTTTATGGTGCCCCCAGCAGCTCAGAGGGCTCTTCTTCCTCTGACAGGGCTGGCACAGGAGGCCATGCCAGGAGCACCGCATTTGCTCCAGAGGACAGGCTCTGGGTTTAGCCACAGTATGGCCTCTTCTCGCAGGTGACGAGAGACAGGACAAGGGGAAATGGCCTCCAGTTGCACCAAGGGAAGTTCAGGTTGGATATTAGGAACAATCTCTTCCCATCAAGGGCTCTCAGGCACTGGCACATGCTGCCCAGGGAGGTGCTGGGGTCCCCATTCCCAGAGGTGTTGAAGCAATGTTTGGATTGGCAGCTTAGGGACATGGTCCGAGAGTTGTGTCCAGGCAGATGTTAGGTTCTGGCTGGACTCAGTGACCTCGAGGGCTTTTCCAGCCAGGCCATTCTTGATTCCATGTGCCCAGACTGCTTCCTGGCCAGGTTAGCTCAGCACCATGCCCCCTGAGCTGCAGGGCCAGGTCTGAGCACACACAGGCTGGGGGAGCTGGCTGCTGCGGCACAGCTGAAGGTGTTAAAGCCAGGTGGCAGCTGCCTGGGCCAGCTTCTGGCTGCCTGCTGAGCAGCCCCACCAAGCCCCCACCTGGGGGCCTGCTGCGGAAGAAGGCCAAGTCCCAGATCCAAAACCACACTGCAGGGACGAGAAGGTTCCTCTGGACTTCACCAAGGTTTGAGAGGACCCACAGGAACATCTGGGCAACCTCTTGCTATTAACTCTCTCTTAGCTTGGAGAGGAAGGGCCTGAGGGCTGCCTTCAGTCGTGTTGATAAAGATGTGCAGGTGAGTGCCAGAGGCTGGAGCCAGCTCTGCTGGGTGATGCCAGGGACAGCACAAGGGCAGTGGTGGAAGCTCAGGCAGGGGAAGTTCCATGGAGAGTGAGAGAGCCCTGGCACAGGCTGCCCAGGGGGGCTGTGGAGTCTCCCTCTCTGGAGAGATTCCAGAGCTGCCTGGATGTGTTCTGTGTGATCTGCTGTGGGTGCTGCTGCTCTGGCAGGGCTTGCCCTGGCTGAGCTTTGGAGGTCCCTTCCAGCCCCTGACACTCTGTGATTACAGGAACCAGACAGCTGGTAAGACACCTAGAGCTCGGCAGGTAGGGCAGCAGCTGGTGACACTGCCAATGTGGACACTGCCAGTGGGGACAGCATGGTAGCACAGGAGCCTCTGCAGAAGACAATGCAGTCAGTACCAGGCTCAAGAGAAAGGATGCTCTTAGCAGTTTAGTTCAACGAGCACCACCCTGCAGACACCCAGGCAGCAGTACAGGTGAGGAGCTGACCTGCTGGAAGGCAGCTCCACGCAGACAGGACCTTGGAGTGCTGATGGGCAATAAGCTTCCACAGCACAGCAACGTGTCCTGGTGGCCAGGAAGGCCAATGGGATCCTGGGCTGCTTTAAGTAGAGTGTGGCCAGCAGGACAAAGGAGGTTTTCCTGCTCCTCTACCCTGCCCCCCTGGTGGCAAAACACTGGTGAAGAGCTTAGAGCAGGGAGCACCCAAAGAGCTCCAGCAGCATTTTGGGGTCCAGCAGCAGGAGAGCCTCCCGCGTGTGACAGACTTCGTACACCAGATACAGCTTCTGATGTAAGCAAGGCCCAGGGGAAGTTGCTCAGAACAACCTGCTCCAGGGCTTGCAGTTCTGCAGGCTCTGCTGGCAGCCTGGGTGGGAATGTATCAAGCCAGCACCCTCCTGACTGCTGATTTCATGGCCAGGAGAATGGAACTCCAGCTCCCCGCTGTGGCTGGCGTGGCTGAGTGCTCCTTCTGGGGAGGAGGAAGTGGTGGCCCAAGCCTGCCTCTGGGCCAGGCGAGAGCAGCACCACCAAGCCCTGTAGAACTTTGCTGGGGGGGTGGAACACTGCTCCAGCTGAGGGGAGAGCACATCTCTGGTGGAGCCATGGGAGGCACCATGAGAGTGCCCAGGGCCAGGCTGTGCCCACAGGTCACAGTGACAGAGAAAGCAGCTCCGTGTCACTGCTTTCCTGTCACACCTGCGTGGCAAATGTGGCTCATGGCAGCTGGCAGAATTCCCAAAGGCTCTCAGGGATTTCCTCTGAAAATAACAAGGAGATACTCTTGGGAATGTGCTGATCCTCTGCTGGATCTTTCTAGATCCTCCTGTGCTCTTGCCAGGGCAAGTCCCAGGCTGTGCCAAACAGCCACTTCCCTTTGCAAGATGCATGCTCAGCTCCTGGCAGCTTCGCACACCTGCAGGGCAGAGGGGCTCAGACTGGGGGAGGCTGAACTTAGCAGGGGTTGTGGCTGGAAGCTGCTAAGGTTCTGTGGAAAGCTACAAAGGCAGCAGGGAGAGCACGGAAAAGTGACAGGAATAGGAAAATGGCAGCATGGAGACTGCAGAAAGCAGGAAACTGCATGGCAGGGTTCATGGCTTGGGACAGAGTGGTGGGAACTGCTCAGCAGGAAAGGACCTGGGGGTGCTGGGCAACAGCAGCTGAAGATGTGTGCCCAGGTGGCCAAGAAGGGCCCCAGCAGCCTGGCATGGATCAGCAATGGTGTGGCCAGTAGGAGCAGGGATGTGATTGGGCCCTGCACTGGGAAGGCCACACTTTAAGCACTGGGTTCAATTTTGGGCTGCTCACTCCAAGAAGAACATTGAGGAGATGAAGCAGATCCAGAGAAGAGCAACAAGGCTGGGGAAGGGCCTGGAGCAGCTGAGCTAGGAAGAGGGGTTGAGGGAGCTGAGGGTGTTGAGGCTAGAGGAGGCCGAGGGCACAGCTCATTGCTGTCTACAACTCCCTGAGAGGAGGCTGCAGTGAGGTGGGGGTTGGGCTCTGCTCCCTAGCCTCAGGTGACAGGAGAGGGAACATGGTTTGATGGCCATGGTGGGGTTGGGTTGCTGGTTGGACTGGATGACCTTTGAGGTCTGTTGCAACTGGAGCAGTCCTGTGGTTCTGTGACAGTCTTTATCAGCCCATGGCCTGCCTGAGGCAGAGCTGCAGTGAGCCAGCACCGACCTGAGGCTGTGGCTGATGGAACTTTCCCCTGCCTCCACCTCCTCCCCTTGCTCATTTTGCCGGAGCAGGTCCTGGGCACTGCACCTTCTCTGTTCAATACCCACCTGGATGTGTCCCTCTGTGACCTGCCCTGGGTGACTGTGCTCTGCAGGGGGCTTGCACTCCATCTCTGGGGTTGCTTCCACCCCCTACCACTCTGTGACTGTGGAACCCAACACACTGCTCTTACCTATTGCTTATTTTTGGGGTGATAATGTCCAAGTCTCTCGTCAGCTCCAGCAGCTCTTCTGTGCAGCAGCTAATTGGCTTTCAACAAGAAATAAATCACAACCTGTGACAATTGTGAAAGATGAAAATCCTTTCTATTTGTCTGGAGGATTGTCTGGAGCTGCCATAGCCCCACACAGCCCTCCAGCTATCTTGCCTGTGAGAGGAGAAGTGAGAAAGCCTGCTCCAGACACTGAGTACAAGCAATGCATATGGCCTCTGAGCTGGTACATCTTGGGGCAAAACGTTGGTAAGTGCCAGGCAGGGCAGAGCATTCAGGGGATTGCATCACAGACTGCACAGCTGGAGACGAGATCCCAGCCAGGAAACCTCCCTCTGCTGGTTACAGAAGGAGCCCAAGGTTCTCCTAAGCCATCTGCTGGCTCAGCAGCTCAACACTGCTCTGGAAGCCAGAGCAGCTGGGTGAGGCCTGGCACCTGTGTGCCCATTCCTTACTGGCCAGCTGTAACTTGGAGTACCAAAAAAAAACCCCAAAGCCCAAACCTCAGCTTTAACTTTCCCCTCACTACTCACAAACTGAGTTCTGAGTTCCAGGAGAAGGCCAAAAGCAGGATTTTGACTTGCCAAGCCCAGGCCCAGCCCCAGCCCACTACAAACGTGGCTGCAGCTGCTCTGCCATTGTCTCCTGCCATGCCAGTACTGCAGAATGTGACTCTGGTGAGCAGCTACCGAGCTCCAAGGATGCACTGCTGGGAGTTCACCTTCAGGCCAACACTGCTGCAGATGCAAGCACAGAGTCTAGCAGCAGAGGTTCTTTACTCCAGCCAGGGAGAGCTCTGTGTGTGTGCTCAGAGACCTGGCCCCTGCCTCCTGCAACACCCAAACCACGGCAGCCACGAACCCTGCTCAGCCAGCAAGGGCTCAGGGACATAGCCTTTGAGTTCCAGGTCAGGAGCTCAAATGGAGCCCAGTGCTGATGAAACCCACGTTTCTCAGTGGTTTGCTAGTGCCAGCCCAGCTGTGGCACCACCTGCACACAGCCCAAGGCCAGTGGACTGCAGTCAGCTTCTTACCAAACTGCACAGGGGGGTAAAGACAATGCTAGCTGAGAGAGCTGCTCCTGTGCCCCTCTGCTGCCTGCCAGAGCACTGAGGAAGTGAACTTTCCAGACCTACAAGAGAAAGGGAAAAACCAAACTAAAGCTAAACAAATCCAAAGCTGTGAAGAATTCCAGCGGCTCTCAGAAGTTGCTTCTGTGGAGTTACACAAGGCCCTGGAGCCCACCTCTGACATCTCAGTGACTGGAAAAAAGGTGCCAGTTCAGAAGGGATACTCCAGGTCCCACATCAAGCACCAGAATGATTTCAATATGAAATAAGGCAGTTCAGAAAGGTGCCTGTGGTGACAGTGTCAGCTCACAACACGCAGCAGGACAGCCATGGAACATGCTGTTCCCACAGGCTCCTCCATTACTGTGCTCCAAAACCGGCTCAGGAAGAGGAGAATTCGTAACAATTTCACTGCCAACAGAGGTCTGCAGACCCACGACCAGAATTTCACTTCGGAGAGCTTCAGCAAACAGGTCTGAAGAGTCAGAGAGCTTCGTTAGGCAACAGCAAAGGAAGCAGGACTCTGCAGGTGGTTCTCTTCCCGTTCCTTCAGCAGAGCAGGTGGCAGCTCCCAGGATGTTCCACCTTGGTCAGCAGCAGAAGGAAGGCTTCCCACCGAGGCCAGCCAGACACTTGCTGTCATTGTGTCACCGGCAGAGTGACATTGACAGGCACTTGGCTGGGCTGCTGGGCTGGGGACCCGTTGCTGAGGGCTTGCTGAGGGACAGCAGCTGGCTCCAGCTTGCTGATGTGCGTTATGAAGCGCAAGCGGAGCTTCAGAGCTGGCCTTAAATTGCAGATTATTTTCTCAACCTGTTGAAAGTGAGCCAAAAAGCCAACAATTACACAGGGACATCTGGCAGACACGCAGGGCTTGGAGAAGCGTTGCTGCTGTGCACGGGCAGCAGCACCACCACGACGAAGACAGGCACGAGGCACAGCGAGCAGGGCTGCTTCTGAGTCTGTTCTTGACCACAGGGACTCCTGCACCTCTTCCAGCCGTGGAACCCCCACCCTGCTCTAATCAAAGCTCACACTCTGTGCTTCTGTGCTCCACAACCTCCCTGCACAGCCTGCTCCAGAGTCTCTCCACCCTCACTGGGAAGAATTTCTTCCTTGTCTCCAGCCCAAAGCCATTGTCCCTCGTCCCCTGGTCTACTGCAGTTTTCAAAAGGCCTTGAGCAACCTGGGCTAGTGGGAGGTGTCTCTGCCTATGGCAGGGGGGTTGGAACCAGATGATCCTGAAGGTCCCTTCCAACCCAACTCATCCCAGGACTGCATGAGATGCGCAGCAGTGTGCAGCTGCCCAGCTTGCACCCAGAGCCCAGGCAGCTGCTGAGCACTTTGTTGTACTGCTGCCTAAGAGAAGAATTCATAGAATCACAGAACGGTTTGGGTAGGAAGGGACCTCCAAGCTCAGCCAGTTCCAAGCCCCTGCCATGGGCAGGGACACCTCCCACTAGAACAGGTTATTCAAGGCCTCATCCAACCTGGTCCTCAACACCTCCAGGGAGGTTGTGGACCACAGAAGCACAGAATGGGATCTTTGATCTCCACAACCTTCCTGGGCAACCTGTGCCAGTGTCTCACCACCCTCACTGCAAAGAACTTCTTCCTAATGTCCACTTTCAATCTCCCCTCTGCCAGTTCAAACTCATTCCTCCTCATCCTGTCATCACCAAACCTTGTCAATAGTCCCTCCCCAGCCCTCCTGTAGGCTTTGTTCATATACTACAAGGCCACTCTAAGGTCTCCTGGAAGCCTTCTCTTCCCCAGGCTGAATTCATACAAAGGTTAAATGGCTCTGTGTGAAGGAAAGAGAATGAAAGCAGCACTGTCTGCTGCTCACTTACTTGGTCTTTGACACTGTCACCTGTGAACATGTACTTCATGTGGTAGAGGAAGTCACATATGGGGTCCATGTAGTTGAGGTGTGCGCTGTAGCGGTCGGCGTTGAGCAGCATCTCATAGAAGGCCACTCCAATCTGCAGGGACAGAGCAGCCCAGCTGAGCACAGCTCCCCAGCTGCTTTGCAGCACAGACACAGCTAAGCCCTGGCAGGAGCACAGGCACTGCTTCTGAGGTGATTCCTAACTTCCTAATCTTCTTGCAAGGACAAACAGGCACAAACTCACAGGATCCCAGAACCCATCCAGTTGGCAGAGCCCTCCAAGCTCATCCAGTCCAACCCTCACCCAGCACTGCAGGGCCAACACCAAACCATGTTCCCAAGCACCAGCTCCACACTGCTGGAACACCCCCAGGGATGGGGATTGCAGCACTGCCCTGGGCAGCCTGTGCCTATGTCTGAGAACCCTCCCAGTGCAGAAATATGTCCTGAGCTCCAGCCTGAGCCTTGCCTGGGGCAGCTTGGAACCATTTCTTCTGCTGCTGTCCCTTGCTGTCAAGGAGCAGAGGCTGCCCCCTCCTTGCTCCAACTTCCTGCAGAGAGTTTTTCTCATCTCCATGATTCCAGTTTGCCAGATGAGCTCCCACTGTTTGCAGTACTGGCACCTTGGTACCTCACTAGTGGTGACACATCTCTTCAGGAGGTGCCTACAGCATTTGCAACAGCAGAGCTGAGTGAAAACCTAGGCCAAATTCAGCACAACTTCTCCTAGAAGGAAGACTTTGCTGCAGCTGACTGCCTTCAGCTTGTGCCTTGACCCCAGCAAGGGCTGCCACAGCTGTGTGCTCTGGATAAAGGCTGTGCAGAGCAGAGCAGCTGCTGCCTACCTCTATCATGCAGCGTGTCCTCTCCTGCTGGAACCGCTGCAGGAAGGGCCCAACCAGGTGGTACACGTAGAGCAGCTGGAACTCTGTCTGCACTATGGGGATCAGCACCTCCGTCAGGAACCTGCAGGGGGCAGACATCGCTTCAGCTCTTTCGGCTTAGGTTGCTTTTTCCCTCCTTTCAAGTTCTAGGCACAGCATCAGCCTGGCCCTGCCCTTCAGCACACACAGCCTAGGTCTGCAGAGCTTGCTCAGTTCAGTGGTGCTCAGCAACACCTCCAGGCAGCAGGACTGGAAAGGGTACCCAGCTCTGCAGAATGCTACACGCTGAGCAAGCTGTGCTCTGACATCTGATCTTAGGCTTAGGTCAAGGCTCAATGGAACACATCAGACCACCTTCAGCTTTGTCTAATAGCTGAAGTGACTTCTGTTAGTTCTCTCCTCAGTGCAGCACTGCAGAAAATCCAAGCAGCTTATTACTGCAGTGCTATCTTTGACTTGCTTTAATCACAGAACCTCTGCAGATCACCCAGCCAGCCCCCTGCCACAGCAGGGGCACCCAGAGCAGGGCACACAGCTACACAACCAGGTGGGTTCTCAATCTCTCCAGAGCAGGAGACTCCACAACCTCTCTGGCTAGCCTGCTCCAGCTTGCCCCCAGTGCCCCTCGTGCTGCCCTTGGCCACCCCTGGGCAGAGCCTGGCTGCCTCCTCCCAACACTGCTCTGCACATCTTTAGCACAGCACTGAGGGCAGCCCTCAGGCTCCTCTGCTGCCAGCTCCCAGCCCCAGCTCCCTCAGCCTGGCTTCACAGGAGATCTTCCATTGCCTGCAGCAGCTTGGGGGCTCTGGGCTGGACTCTCTCAAGCAGTTCTCTGAGGTCCTACTGGAGCTGAGGGTCCCAGAACTGGACAGAATATTCCAGATGTGGTCTCACCAAGGCAGGGTAGAGAGGTAGGAGAACCTCTCTGACCTACTCATCACAGCTCTTCTAAGGCACCCCATGACGCCCTTGGCCTTCTTGGCCACCAGGGCACATTGCTGCCTCATGGCCATCCTGTTGTCCACCAGGACTCTCAGGTATATTTCCCCAGAGCTGCTCTCCAATAGTCAGTCCCTACCACACCCTTCAGTCAGAAAATCACCTCAGGCTGCAGCCAGAGTTACTTGCTAGAGCTGAGGATGTATTTACTGGTCACAGCTGATGTCTTAGGAATATGCCTACAACCAATGGGTGAAGGAAAAACTGGAATGAATAAAAGCAGAAAAGCTAACCAAGATTTAAAAGGCTCATTAAAGGCAGTCACACTGTAGACAAAATCCCTGAGGCTCACAGATCATCAGGGTGGAAGGGACCTCAGAGATCATCCCCTCCAACTCCCCTGTCATGGGTCAGGGACACCTCTCACCAGCACAGGTTGCTCGAGGCCTTCTCTAACCTGGCATTGAACACCTCCAGGCTGGGGGCAACCACAACCTCCCTGGGCAACCTGTGCCAGACTCTCACCACCAAGCAAGACTTCCGTCAGTGGAAGAGGGAACTGGAAAAGTAATGGAGATCTCTGGCAAGCTTTGGAGCAATCCTGTGCCTGTTTGCTGGTGTCAGCCACAGCATGTGTGAAGTGCAGCCAAGTCACCAGACACTGTTACACCTACTTGGGAATGAGAGAAAGCTGCCCAATGCTGGAATGGTGCCAGACAGCATGTGCCAGAGCCAAGGTGTAGCTGCAGCTCATCTCAGAGTAGGACTGGTGACATGCTGTGAAGTCAAACAGCTGGAAGGGGTAACCGACCCACTCGGTCTCCGACGTCAGGCTGGGACTGTTGATGACACTCACAATGCGGTCATGGAGCACGATCCAGTATGGCTCCTGGGGAAAGAGAGAGCCTCAGGTGCTTCAGGAAGGAGCAGCTCCTGAAACAAAGCTTCCTCAACTGCTGCTGAAGTGTTTGCAGCTGGGGGGGGGTGTCAGAGGCACCTCTGAGAAAGACGGAAAGGAAGAGGCAGAAGCCAGCAAGCAACCCTGTGAGTGCAGGGGGCACAGCACCAAGGCATATTTCATAGAACTAAGACTAAGCAGGTTGGCAGAGACCTCCAAGCTCATCCAGCCCAACCTAGCACCCAGCCCTGTCCAATCAACCAGACCATGGCACTAAGTGCCCCAGCCAGGCTTGGCTTCAACCCCTCCACGCACGGCGACTCCACCACCTCCCTGGGCAGCCCATTCCAATGCCAATCACTCTCTCTGCCAACAACTTCCTCATCACATCCAGCCTGAACCTGCCCTGCCACAGCTTGAGGCTGTGTCTCCTTGTTCTGTTGCTGGCTGCCTGGCAGCAGAGCCCAACCCCACCTGGCTACAGCCTCCCTTCAGGGAGCTGCAGACAGCAATGAGCTCTGCCCTGAGCCTCCTCTTCTGCAGGCTGCACACCCCCAGCTCCCTCAGCCTCTCCTCACAGGGCTGTGCTCCAGGCCCCTTCCCAGCCTTGCTGCCCTTCTCTGGACACCTTCCAGCACCTCAACATCTCTCCTGAATTGAGGAGCCCACAACTGGACACAGCACTCAAGGTGTAGCCTTAGCTAACATAAACATCTCCAGAGGAAGCAGAGCAGGGGCCTTAATGGAAAGAGGCTAAGTACAGGCACAGACTAAAAATCCACGAAACTACAGCACCAAAAAGGCAGAAAGGTCAAAGAACGCAGAAGAAGATGCAAGGAAAGGAGACAGGAAGAACAGCAACAATAATAAGGATTAAATCCATGCTGGTTTTCTGCCAAGAAAAGGAACCATGTGGGTGGGGAAAAGTGGCACGAAAGGAGAACCTGCAGATGTGAGAAAGACCAAGATGATGCAGGCAGGCCTGGTCAGGTACCAGGAGGTCTAAGTCTCTGCTGCCCATGGCCTCTAACACTGCACACTGCACTAACACTGTGCAGCTGCACGCACATCTCAGTGGCATGGTTTGAGAGGTGCAGGACAGGCAAGCACAGGCAGTAACAGAGCTTTGCTCCAGACCTCCTGATGTCATAGTTCCAGCTCTCCACCAGTACCACGCAGAGGGCACTGACCTTTTTAACAGCAGTGATTTACCTCCAGCCATGTCAGCCTGGAAAACCAGAAATCCTGCTCAACTGCTCCCTGCTGCAGGAGCAGATGTCTGTCACACATGCAATTGGGAGGCAGAGGTGTTGGCTACCACACAGCAAGCTGAAGAAGTGTCTAGAGCACGCTCTAGGAAGATGCTGAACTTTGCAGAGGAGAAGAGGTGGTTGTGTTTTAGCTACCCCACCCTGACTCACCGGTAAGGCAGTGATGATCAGTCCAATGGCGTTCATCCAGGCTGTGATGTTCTCCCTTGGCACCAGGGGCTGGCTACAGACAAGACAAAGCAAATTCACAATGGCCAATTGTGCTTCTGGTGTATCTGAAGACAAGGTACACTTAGAAGCACAGAACTATAAAACTCTTGAGGTTGGAAGAGAGCCTGGAGATCATCAAGTCCAACTGCTCACTCAGAGCTCACAAAGCTGCCAGTGCTGCTAAGCCAGTGCCACCAAACCAGGGGTGGAATAACATAGATAGAGCAAGAGGCAATGGCCTGAAATTGTGCCAGGGGAGGGTTAGGTTGCAGAGCAGGAAACGTTTCTTTGCTGCAAGAGTGGTCAGGGATTGGCACAGGCTGCCCAAGGAGGTGCTGGAGTCCCCATCCCAAGAAGTGTCCAAGAAACCTGTGGCCATCGCACCTGGGGACATGGTTTGGTGCCCATGGTGGTGTTGGGTTGATGGCTGGACTGGATGACCCAGCCCAACTTGGGCTTTCCCAACCCACACAGTTGTGACTGTGTGCTGAAACAGCTGTTGCTGAAGCCCACACAATCCTCCACAGCACTGAAATTCACGGACCCACTGGGTTGGAAAAGACCACTGAGATCAGCAAGTCCAACCACTGACCCTACCCTACAAAGCTGACCCCTAAACCATATCCCCAACCACCACATCCAAACTGCCTTTAAATCCCTCCAGGGATGGTGACTCCAGCACCTCCCTGGGCAGCCTCTGCCAGTGCCTGACCACTTGCTGAGAAAACACTTACCCTAACATCCAGCCTGACCTGCTGCAGTTAGAGGCCATTGCCTCTTGTTCTGTTGCTAATGACCTGTGAGAAGAGACCAGCACTGACCTCTCCACATCCTCCTCTCAGGGAGTTGTAGAGAGGAACTGAACACATCATTTTTCTGCCTTGTCTGACCTCCAAGCACAGATATGAACTGAAAACATTTCTACTTAACTGAAAATCAGCATCCCAGAGCCCCTCAGCCACCTGCAGCTGTGCTCCATGCCATGCAGGGAGCAGCAAAGCCCACATACCTCTTTAGCACCACATCAAGGAGTGCATTGCCCACATCCTTGCCTGGAACAGCCAGAGCCATGAGCTCAACACAGGTGACGTGGAGAGCATGGGCAGCTGGGTTGGGAAACTCATTGAACCTCCAGTCACAGTTTGGGAAGGGTCCAGGGGATTTGCCTGCCATGGGTGGCAATGGTTAAGGAACAAAACCTGCTGCAGTAAGGGCTGATGGAAGCAGTACACTGCTGGGCAGTGTGTGTGTGCTGCACATCGCTGCAGGCAGAGGGAAGTCACTGGGAACAAACAGAACATTCACAGTTCACTAGGACAGGAGATGGACAAAAGCAGGAACACAAAGCAGAGACACCAAAGCAGAGAGTGGCTCAGGTTGGAAGGGACCTCACAGATCACCTACAACCCGCCTGCTACCAGCAGTGACACCTCTCAACTAGACTCAGCTGCTCAGGGCCTCATCCAACCTAAAATTGAACACCTCCAGGCAGGAGGCATCTACAACCTCCCTGAGCAGCTGTGCCAGAGTCTTCCTATCAAAGAGCTTCTTCCTCAGCTCCAAAACATTCGCCCTTGGCCTGTCTCTAGACCCCCTCAGCAAAAGCCCCTCTGCAGCCTTCCTGCAGGATCCCTTCAGGCACTGGCAGCAGCTCTGAGGTTCCCCTGGAGCCTTCTTGTCTCCAGGCTAAACACTCCCAGAAGTGCTCCAGCCCTTGGATCATCTTTGTGGCCTCTTCTGGCCTCACTCCACAGCTCCGTGTCCTGCTGGGGATAATGGAACTGGAGGCAGGATTGGAGGTGTGGGCTGAGCAGAGCCAAGGGGCAGAATCCCCTCTCCTGCCCTGCTGTCCACAGTCCTCTGGCTGCAGCCAGCACACAGCTGCCTGCTGGGCTGCAGGAGGGCACTGCTGGCTCCTGGGGAGCTGCTCAGCAACCAAAACCCCAATCATTGCATCAATATAGAGCTATGAAGACATTACACACAAAAGGGCATGCAGAGGATAAATTTCTCTGACTACGAAGTGGAACAAAGTAAGACCTTCTCCTGCACCACCTCCAGGGATGGGAAGTCCACCACCTCCCTGGGCAGCCTATTCCAATGCCAATCACTCTTTCTCCTAACAACTTCCTCCTAACATCCAGGCTGAACCTGCCCTGCCACAGCTTGAGGCTGTGTCCCCTTCTTCCGTTGCTGGCTGCCTGGCAGCAGAGCCCAACCCCAGCTGGCTACAGCCTTCCTGCAGGGAGCTGCAGACAGCAATGAGCTCTGCCCTGAGCCTCCTCTTCTGCAGGCTGCACACCCCCAGCTCCCTCAGCCTCTCCTCACAGGGCTGTGCTCCAGGCCCCTCCCCAGCCTTGCTGCCCTTCTCTGGACACCTTCCAGCACCTCAACTTTTTTCTTAAACTGAGGGGCCCAGAACTGGACACAGGACTCAAGGTGTGGCCTGAGCAGTGCTGAGCATAGGGCAGAAGGACTGCCCTGCTCCTGCTGGCCACATTGTTCCTGAGCCAGGCTAGGATGCCCTTGGCCTTCTCGGCCACTTCGGCACACTGCTGCCTCATGTTCAGCTGCCAACCAGTCCCCTCATCTCCCTCTCTGCCTGGCTACTCTCAGCCACTCTGTCCCCAGCCTGTGGCACTGCATGGGGTTGTTGTGGCCCATGTGCAGAACCCAGAGAGACTGAGGCGGGAGGCTGTGCTTGGAGGCCATGACCCCGCCAGGCAGAGGCGCAGCTCGCGTCGTGCGGAGGTGAAGGATATTGTCCACCAGCCTGCCGATCAGTTTGCAGTAGTAGGCATCGTCGGGCACCCAGGGGTTCTCCTCGCGGGCGTTCATGGCACACTTGAGGTAGGTGTCGCTGAGGCACCAGCCCAGCGGGCGGTTGTCCTTGAGCGAGCCGATGATGGCGTGCACCAGCTTGCGCTTCAGGTTGGGGCGCTCCCGCAGCTGCAGCTCGTAGTAGTGCAGGGTGTTGTAGAGGTAGGTCACAGGGCGGTCTGCCAGGAAGCAAGCACACAGCTGTCAGCAAGCGCCAGAGCAGAGCCGAGGGCTCTGCAAGGCTAATTCCAGGGCATCACAAATACACAGCACAGGACAAACAGCACAAGGAATGCGCGGATGTGGCGCCTCAGGACAGGGTTTAGTGGCTGTGGTGGTCTTAGGCTGATGGCTGGACTGGATGAGCCTGTTTTGGGTACCCCAGTTCAAGAGGCAGGGATCTGCTGGAGAGAGCCCAAGGGAGGCTATTAGGATGATTACACAGCCTGAAAATCCCTCTCATGAACAAAGGCTGAGAGCCCTGGGGCTGGGTAGCCTGGAGAGGAGAAGGCTGAGAGGGGATCTGAGCAATGGTTACAAATAGCTGAGGGCTGGGGGGCAAGAAGCAGGGGCCAGGCTCTGTGCAGTGCTGTCCTGGGGTAGGACAAGGAACAGCAGGTACAAACTGGAACCCAGGAGGTTCCACCTCAAGATGAGGAGAAACTTGTTTGGTGTGAGGGTGCTGCAGGCCTGGAGCAGGCTGCCCAGAGAGGCTGTGGAGTCTCCTTCCGTGGAGACTTTCAAGCCTCACCTGGATGTGTTGTTGTGTGCCCTGCCCTGAGTGACCCTGCTCTGGCAGGGGAGTTGGACTGGATGAGCTTTGGAGGTCTCTTCCAATCCCTACCAGTCTGTGACCTTAGAGGTCCTTTCCAACCGAAACAGTTCTGTGATTCCATGTGGAATGGATCCATGGTTCCACGCTCTTTACACCATGGATCTTCCTTTGTCCTGCAGGTGTACCCTGGGGTGTGTGCAGAAGTATGGAGGCCCAGCAGGCAGTGGCACCAACAGGTCACTTCTGTACCTGAGATGTGCCACTGCTGGCAGTGTTATTCTTAGTGCCACTGGCAGTTATTTGCTAATTCTAATGAGTAAGGAAAAGGAAGAAGGCAGGAGGGCAGCCACGGTACGGGAAGACTCACAGCATGTCATCGCAGCAGTGACATCTCCACACACACCTACTGTGCAGTGCAGGTACAGAGGCGGGGGGAAAACAGCTTGAATTATGTAAACAATAGCAATAAAGGCTGAGAGCAGCCCTGCAGAGAAGGACCTGGGCTGCTGGGGGGGGAGAAGCTGGGCAGGAGCCAGCAATGGGCTCTGGCAGCACAGAAGATCAAGGGCAGCCTGGGCTGCAACCAAAGCAGTGTGGGCAGAGATGGAGAGAGGGGATCCTGCCCCTCTGCTCTGCTCTGGGGAGACCTCACTTGGAGTTGAGACTCCAATACAAGAGGGACATGGACCTGCTGAAGCAAGTCCAGAGGAAGTCCACGAAGATAATCAGAGGGCTGGAGAAGCTCTGCTATGGGGACAGGCTGGGAGAGTTGGAGCTGTTGAGGCTGGAGAAGAGAAGGCTACAAGGAGACCTTAGAGCAGCCTCCCAGTACCTGAAGGAGATACAGGACAGCTGGGGAGGGACTTCTGACAAGGGCTGAGAGTGACGGGACAGGACAAGGACAAGTTTGAAACTGGAGCAGGGGAGAAGATTTAGGTAGGACATCAGGAGGAAGTTCTGCACAATGACCACAGTGAAATACTGGAACAGGTTGCCCAGAGATGTGGTTGAGGTCTCATCCCTGGAGACATTCAAAGTCAGACTTGATGTGCCCCTGAGCAGCGTGATGTAGTGGGAGATGTCCCTCCTGACTACAGGGGTTTGGACAAGATGGCCTTTGAAGGTTCCTTCCAACCCAAAGCAATCTATGACTCTGTGCACCTTAAAAAAGGGTAGGTGGAGGAGTTGCTGTTTGGCTGTTTCAGTCTTGGTAGCAACAAGTTGGTTAGGACACTGCTTCAAGCAGAAACTACTAGAAGCTTGTGAAGGAAGCACGACTCAGCAAGAGCTACCTGAACAAAGCAAGTTCACTGCTAGGAGGCTGAAATCCACTCAAGAGGGATTGTCCCTGCCTGTGGAATCGACAGCAGGGTCACACGAGAGGGAAGGATCAAACACTGCTTGCCAGCAGAACTGTGAATGCGATGGAGGAGAGCAGGATGATCACCACAGGAACCAAACTCTGTGCTCAGACAGATCTTACCATGGAATTTGTATAGGCCTCCCAGGTGATCCAAGAGAGTCTCCAGGGACTTGGACACTGGCAGCAGCTCCAGGAACCGATGGATGACGATGTCAAAGACAGGCAGAAAGCGCAGGCAGACATTGCCGAAATAAATGGGTAGGTACTGGGGCTGGATCTGCACCGGGGGGTTGACCTGCTCTGCCAAGCCTTCAAAATACAGCTTCTCAGGGTATTTCTGGAGGAAAAGGAAGCCAAAGTCAAAAGCTCTTCCTTTCAAAGCAGTGCATCCAACATTCAGACATTTCACAGCCCTCCCTGTGACACAGGAATGCAGTGAGGTGATTTCACCACCAAACTTACAGCAGAAAACTCAGCTCAGAGGGAAATGCCTTGGTTGTGATGAGCAGCAGGTCACTTCTTGAGACAGAAACCCAAAGCAACATTTCACCAACACACACAGTGGGTGTAAGAGAGAAGGGGATGGGACATGAGGAAATGGCCTGAAATTGTGCCAGGGAAGGGTTAGGCTGGAGATCAGGAAACATTTCTTTGCTGCAAGAGTGGTCAGGGATTGGCACAGGCTGCTCAAGGAGGTGCTGGAGTCCCCATCCCTGGAGGTGTTCCAGAAAGGTGTGGCCATGGTTTGATGGCCATGGTTGGGTTGGGCTGGATGATCTTAGAGGCTTTAAAGCAGCCTCAGCTGGACAGAGCAGGCTTCCCAGGGAGCTGTTTGAATCCTCATCCCTGGAGGTGCTTCAAACACAGAGAGATGTGGTGCTGAAGGACACGGCAGAGCCAGAGAATGGCTGGGATTCAATGATCTGAAAGGTCTTTTGTAATCAAAGACAACTGGATGTGAGGAACAAGTTCTGCACCATGAGGGTGCTGAACACTGCAACAGGTTGCCCAGGTTGTGCCCCTATCCCTGGAGATACTGCACATGAGGCTCAAGAGAGGTCTGGGCAAGCTGATGTAGTTAAGGATGTCCCTGCTGACTCCAGAAGGGGTTGAACTGGATGACCTTTGAAGTCCCTTCCAACCCAGATCATTCTATGATGCTTGTTCTGTGATGCTAGGATTCAGCATGCCAAGGCCAAACTGAAGGCAGTGCTTGTGCTCCTGCACCACATGCTGGGAGAGCAGGAGCAGCAGCCTGCATCTAACACTCTCACAACACAGTCATCACCTTTTGCTGATTTTAACACTAGCACTGCCTGCTAAGGAACCCCCCAGACTGACAGAGGGACAAAAGACTCTGGCTGATCTCAACTGCACAGGAGGTATGGCAAGAGAAGGAGGTGACTAGCCTGGGTACCTTGTGGTAGCTCATGTGCTTGGTGTGCCAGTCGTTCTGCAGCCAGTGCTCAGGAGAGTTCTCCTTCACAAAGTCACTCACTCTGTTCCTGAAGTCGTTAGGCTTCAGCAGCAGCAACTGAATGATGAAGTAGCAGACCTGAGCTTCGTTGCCTTCATGGCTGCGCATCGCCTTCAGCACACAGGAGCAGAAACAGGCAGTTAGGGGGCTGAAAGCAGCCAGCAGCACCAGGCACTGCTGCCCAGAGAGGCTGCACACAAGGCCTACGTGCACACAAACCCACACCGAACCCAAGGCCTTGCAGCTGCACTTCTCCAGTGAAGACAGAACAGAAGCAGGTTTAGACACAGAACACAGGCAGGTTCAGTCATCTCCTCTGACAAGTACCCCTCACATCCTCTGTTCCATAGGCAGACAGCCTCACAAACTCCCCAGTGACAGCACACTGCCCAAGAAATCCCCAGAGGTGTCCAAGGCCAGGCTGGATGAGGTGTTGAGCAACCTGGGCTGGCGAGAGGTGTCCCTGCACACCGCAAGGGGTTGGAACTGGACAAACTTTGAGGTCTTTTCCAAGCCAACTCACTCCCTTTCTGCTGCCAGTTTTCTGCTTGAAAATAACTAATTGATGGTAAGGAAGTCAAGATTGCTTTAAACTTCTGGCCACTGTTTGGACTGCAGTCTGAAATACAAACTGAGATTTAACCAACCAGCTGGACAGTGAAGTAAGACTCTGAAACATAACTGAAGGGTAAAGCCTGAAGGAAAATTTAAATCTCTCTGTGCAAGTTCTGCTTTGTTTTGTAGCATAACCTGGCAAAGGAGAGAAGGGCACTTTCCCTCCTCTGCTGACAAACCAGCCTGCATTCTAGGCAGCAGCACGGAGGGTGCAGTGCATTCTAGGCAATGGCAGCATACTATAATGGCTGCAACACTTTCTGCTTGCTTCTGAACCATGCCACAGCCCTTCTGCCTCTTCAGGCAGCAGAAGTGGTTGCACAGCTCTGAGTTCAGAGGCACAGTGCACTAGTCACAACATCTGATAGCACCAGCTCAATTCTGGGCATTAAGTAACCAAGTAAAGCTTCCCCTGACGATTCACAGCATGGCAAGGCCTGGATTTCTGTGTTGGTTACAGAAGTAATCTCTTGTGTCACCTAACTCTTGGGGTAGCAAAGAGTCACCATTTAAACCAGCTAAGATTCAAGAAGATTGCTCCCACCAAAGGGACTGAGAAGGCAGACTCTGAGTGAGGAACAAGGCCATGCTTACCAAACACAGGATCAGCCTGTCCAGTGTTACAATGTTGTACTTCCACACCATGTCATTAAGAATCTCAATGCATTTATTGAGCTGCTGGCCTCCTGCAGAGGTGGAGAATTCATACACCAGGAAATCTGCAAAGGTCCTGACATGTGCCACCAGGGCTCTGGCCCCAATTCTTTCCAACACTCTAGCAGGGAAGAAGAAGAACAAACAAGAACAAAAATGAAACAGAACAAAACCAGAAAAGAGATCAGAGCAAGAATGCTCAGAGGTTGAAAAAGCAAGCAGCAATTGTTACTGTTCTCAGCCTATTTTTCACTGCTCTGTCCCACAGAGTGAGTGCATTTTAATACAAAACCCAAACAGAATCCTTGACCTTTAATGAATCAAATAAGAAATCACCAACCCAAAGCAAAGAACAGCTACAACCAACCAACCTCTGACCTCGGAGATGTACAGGGCAGTGTTGGGAGGAGGCAGCCAGGCTCTGCCCAGGGGTGGCCAAGGGCAGCACAAGGGGCACTGGGGGCAAGCTGGAGCAGAGAAGGTGCCATGGGAACAGGAGGGGAACCTTTGTCAGTGTGAGGGTGCTGGAGGCCTGGAGCAGGCTGCTCAGAGAGGTTGTGGAGTCTCCTGCTCTGGAGACTTTTAGAATCCACCTGGATGTGCTGCTGTGTGCCCTGCCCTGGCAGGGGGGGTTGGATTGGATGATCTCTGGAGGTCCCTTCCAGCCCCCAAGTTTCTGTGCTTTATATTTTCTGTTTCCTATTTCAGAGTGCCTCAAACACTGCCAGTCTGCTAAATTCCAACATCTTGCAGCCTCCTCTTCAGCAGGAAGAAGCAGCAGTGCACAGCACGGTGTGGTGTAGCCAGCCTTGACCAAAGCAGCCATGAGTGCTTGCTCAGACCCAGCTCCGTTCCTTTGTCCCATGCTCTGAATTCATCAAGTACAAATGGAGCTGTTAAGGCTCAAGGCCTGTGTCCTCAGGTTTCACAGGTTCACAAAATGGTTTAGGTTGGAAGGAACCTTAAAGCTCATCCACTTCCAATTCCACTGCCATGGGCAGGGACACCTCCCACCAGCACAGCTTGCTCAAGGCCTCATCCAGCCTGGCCTAGAACACCTCCAGGCAGGAGGCATCCACAGCCTCCCTGGGCAACCTGTGCCAGTGTCTCACCACCCTCACTCTCAAGAATTTCCTGCTCATCTTCAGTCTCAGTTTTCCCTCTCCCAGCTCAAAGCCATTGTCCCTTATGCTGTCACTCCCAGTCCTTGTCAGAAGTCCCTCCCCAGCTCTCCTGTAGCCCCTTCAGGTACTGGGAGGCCACCACAAACACTGCTGTGACAACTCTGGATCAGCACATCTTTTAATCTCACCTGTAGCCAATCTGGTTAATGTGATCAGTATCTAGCAGCATCTTCCAGAGAAGGCAAAGGAAGAGAGGAGGTGAACCCTGGATGGAGAAGTGTGTGATGATGTCATTCTCATTGCTCATGGACTTCCACTTGCGGTACTCTTCTTCCACGTTCTTCTTCAAGTTGAAGCGGCTCTCCTGAGGGACATTGTTCTGCTTAAAGAACACCTGAAACAAAGCAGGCCCTGCTGTGACTGACAGCCTAGAGTTGCAAGCTCTCAACAGGCATACTCCTGCCTGACTCAGCACCTCAGGAGTTTCTACTTCACAGTCTCACAGTATCACCAAGGTTGGAAGAGACCTCACAGATCATCAAGTCCAACCCTTCACCACAGAGCTCAAGGCTAGACCATGGCACCAAGTGCCACGTCCAATCCTGCCTTGAACAGCTCCAGGGACGGCGACTCCACCACCTCCCTGGGCAGCCCATTCCAGTAGCCAATGACTCTCTCACTGAAGAACTTTCTCCTCACCTCAAGCCTAAATTTCCCCCGGCACAGCTTGAGGCTGTGTCCTCTCGTTCTGGTGCTGGCTGCCTGAGAGAAGAGAGCAACCTCCTCCTGGCCACAACCACCCCTCAGGTAGTTGTAGACAGCAATAAGGTCTGCCCTGAGCCTCCTCTTCTCCAGGCTAACCAATCCCAGCTCCCTCAGCCTCTCCTCGTAGGGCTGTGCTCGAGGCCTCTCCCCAGCCTCGTTGCCCTTCTCTGGACACGTTCAAGCATCTCAATGTCCCTCTTAAACTGGGGGGCCCAGAACTGGACACAGTACTCAAGGTGTGGTCTAACCAGTGCAGAGTACAGGGGCAGAATGACCTCCCTGCTCCTGCTGGCCACACCATTCCTGATGCAGGCCAGGATGCCATTGGCTCTCTTGGCCACCTGGGCACACTGCTGGCTCATGTTCAGGCGGGTATCAATCAGCACCCCCAGATCCCTCTCTGTCTGGCTGCTCTCCAGCCACTCCGACCCCAGCCTGTATCTCTGCATGGGGTTGTTGTGGCCAAAGTGCAGCACCCTGCACTTGGAGCCATTGAATGCCATCCCATTGGACTCTGCCCATCTGTCCAGGCGGTCAAGGTCCCGCTGCAGAGCCCTTCTGCCCTCCAACCCAGCCACATCAGCCCCCAGCTTGGTGTCATCTGCAAACTTGCTGATGACTGACTCAATGCCCTCATCCAGATCATCTATGAAGATGTTAAAGAGGATGGGGCCCAGCACTGATCCCTGAGGGACACCACTAGTGACTGGCCGCCAGCTGGATGTGGCACCATTCACCACCACTCTCTGGGCTCGGCCCTCCAGCCAGTTCCTCACCCAGCACAGAGTGTTGCCATCCAAGCCGTGGGCTGACAGCTTAGCCAGCAGCTTGCTGTGGGGGACAGTGTCAAAGGCCTTGCTGAAGTCCAGACAGAGCACATCCACAGGCCTCCCCACATCCACCCAGCGGCTCACCTGATCAGAGAAGGAGATCAGGTTGGAGAGGCAGGATCTGCCCTTCCTAAACCCATGTTGGCTGGACCTGAGCCCTTGGCCATCCCTCAGGTGAGCTCTTATCACCCCCAGGATAACCTGCTCCGTCAGTTTCCCTGGCACTGAGGTCAGGCTGACAGGTCTGTAGTTCCCAGGTTCCTCCATCTGACCCTTCTTGTGGATGGGGACCACGTTGGCCACTTTCCTTGCACAACACAAGCCTAGTAGGAAGGGCTTCACTGTGTAACAGCTCTGTCACTGACAGCCCCATGGCAAAGTGCTGCAGGAAAAAAGGCTTCTCCTCAGTTTTTGCCCTTTAGAAAACCTGATTCACCTCCCACTGAAGGCATCTGCTGGCCAGGCCTGGCCTCAGAATGCTCCAGGAATAGCTACTGCATCTCTGAAGGAACAGCAATGTTACAATCATGATGCACTCTTGAAGGACTTCAGATTAATGTAGCCTGGAGAGCAGAATCTCACAACCCAGCAACAGGCAAAGGACTTTGCTAAGAGAGGAATTTCTCTGTTTATAAAATCATCAGCTGGAAACTATTACCTGCAGAGGAGCTGGAAAGCAGTCTAGTGTATGTGATGCCCAGTTGTGTGGAGTGAAACTCATGATGGTCTGCAGTATGTCCTTGCACCAGGTCCCCTGAATTGAGTCAGAGCCTGTGAAGAAGTCTAGAAAAGGGATTGATGATATTAAAACTTCACACACAAAACACTTCTCATTGTCCTCTTCTAGCCACATGCAGCAAGGCTTTGCTACTTCAGTAGGGTTTCCTTTCTGGCCAGCTCTGCCCACCCAGTTTCTCTCAATCATATTTACTCTACAGGACAAGTTGGATTTTATCTTTTTCACACTCTTAACAATAGCTAAATTACTTTCAGCTCCTGAGCTACAAATAAAGCAATCATGATTTAAAGCTCTCCTAATTAATCTCCTGTAATCACAGCACCACAAGCGTTGGCTGATTAACTGATTAGACTGTGAAATACATCCTCAGGAAGATAATGATGAGGAAATTGCCACATTCCATTTTAGACTGGTTTCAAAATGCTGCTCAGAAGGATCTTTCCCAGTGAAGCTGGAGAAATAAAAGACAAGCCCCAGTGTTCATTTGCCCCTTGTGCTCCCATGGTCATCTAACATTAAAGAGTGAGCAAAGCTTGAAAACTAAAGAACTAACACGACTCAGCCCTTTCCCTTCCCAGTCAGCACCACCACTCTGGCAGCAATCAGCTATTCTCTCTCCAGCCATTCTCCAGACTCAGATCACAAAGGAGGAGATGGAGAAAACACTCCCCTCAGAGTTAACACAACCCTGCACTGCACCTTGTTACACACCAAAAGCTGTCCCCTCTGCCCTGCCCAAGGGAATAAACCCCAAACACCCACCACGCCTTAAAGCAAAGCTGCAGAGGAGGTGGCTTCCACATGAGCAACACACTTGCTGAGCTGCCTCAGCCACTCCCCAGGCAGGGCCCTGCGCTTCTACTGGTGAGGGCAAGTGGCAGCTCCATTGGCAACCACTTGGGTTTGCCCAAAACCTATTAATGAAGCACTAAAGCAGATGAGGACTCTGGCTGCAGTCCCCTCAGCCGTTACCTGTCACATGAGTTGCCCTGGCCAGGGTTAGGATCAGAGCCCTGTTGAGCTCCTCGGACTCGGCTGAGAGCACAGTCTTGGGGTCGCTCAGGAACCGTGTGAACTGTGGCTGCACCTCGGAGCTGCCCAGAGCTGTGATCAGCCTCAGAGCAGTGCTCTCCACACTGAAAGGGAAAGAGGCCAGTTAGCAGACAATGCTTCTCAGGCTCCAAACCCTCCATTTCAAACACAAAACTCATTTCCCTCCTTTCAAAGACACCCAAAACACTTGCTGGGAAAGTGGTGTTCTTATCCCCTGGGAAAAGCCTGCACTTCCCACTGCTTCATAACCATGGAATCAGCTCTTCAAGTACTTCACTTTCAGCCAAAGCTCTCAAAAGGTGATTCAGTGAAAATTCCAGGAGCTGAGCACCTGAAAAAGTTTCAAATCTCTGCAGTGCAGAGCCTGCTCTCATGGCTATCTTTTGGACAAGGGCACAAAAATGAATGAATACAGGCAAAAAGGCATGAAGAATGCATGCCAAGTTTCAAAGCTAACTGTCACCCTTCTTAAGGAAATCCAACACAAGACAGACAGAGACTTGTTGGAGAGGGTCCAGGAGGCCACAGGGACGATCAGAGGGCTAGAGAACCTCTGCTGTGGGACAGGCTGAGGGAGTTGGAGCTGTTGAGGTTGGAGAAGGCTCCAGGACACCTCAGAGCAGCCTTCCAGTGCCTGAAGGAGCTACAGGACAGCTGGGGAGGGACTTTTGACAAGGGCTGGGCATGACAGGATGAGAGGGAATTGTTTGGGACTGGAGCATGGGAGATTCAGGTTGGACATCAGGAGGAAGTTCTGCACAATGACCACAGTAAAATACTGGAACAGGCTGCCCAGAGATGTGGTTGAGGTCCCATCCTTGGAGACATTCAAGGTCAGACTTGATGTGCCCCCGAGCAGCTTGATGTAGTTGGAGATGTCCCTGCTGCCTGCAGGGGATTGGACAAGATGACCTTTGAGGTCCTTTCCAACCTGATGCGATCTGTGGGAAGGAGGAAGTGCTGCTTTTGAGTTGGAAGCATTTTTCACATCAGGTAGTGTGAAGTAGTTGAGAAGACTTTTCCCAACAGGTTGTCTTTGACATGCCAGAGGCACAGGTCAGTGCACTCCAGCCCAGCTGCAACAGTACTTGCCAAATGGGAGTCATTAGCATCCAAACTTCACAGACCACCACGACAAAACAAGGCTCAGCTGAACAGAAAGAGCAAGACCTTGAACTTAAGGAAAAACTTCTCTTCACTTGTTCTCTATTCTTGATGAAGGAAAAGTAACTGAGTCACTTCAATTTTGACAAAGAAAACGGCTGTGTAATTGGACTTCCTTAGTATAAAATGGCAATAATGAGGTGGCTCTGGCTCATGCCCCCCAGAAATACTCCAGGAGTAGTCTGTCCCCAGCCTTGTTCCCACAAACCCCAGACTGCAGATACAAACTGAACTGCAGACCCTCCAGCTTTCTGAGCAGCAAGCTCAGCTCAAAGCTGTTCCCCAGAATTATCTACAGATCAACTGCAGAGCTTCCTTAAACAGCTTTTTCGTCTCCCAGCCACTGTTTCCTGTGTGCTTTACAGACACACACCTGACAGCGGGAGGGGCACATTTCTCTCCACTCAGATTCACACCAAACCAGCACAGCTGTGCGCCAATTCCTCTGCGGCTGCGGCTTGCAGCTCCTCTACAGCTGCAGCTCTGCTCTGACTGAAAATCAGCTTTGATAAGGAATTAAAGGGAACCAACTTGTAATGGAATTAAAGATCCTCTCCAGGAGTGAGCAAGCAGACAAACTGATCATTGTGACTACAAGCAGCAGGCACTGCCCTTCTCCTTCAATGCAGCTGTCCAACACCTCCTGACATGATGGTTCTGGGGCACATTCCTGGTCTGGCCTGTGACACTGCTGCCATGTCTGGGCAAGAGGCTGCTTCACACATCTCTGCAGAGCAGTACTACTAATATCTAACTTTTTTTGAACCAAGTGTGCTAGTTTGAAGCTAGCTAGAATGTTTTGGTGAGAAGAACTAGATTACAGGCTGTGAAAGGGACACAATGGTGATGTCTACTGCACTCATAGGCTTGCTGAGAGGTATAAGAGCAAGAATCCAAACATAGATAAGGTAGTTACTCTCTGTCTGGGCTTTGAGCTGCATTTCTCTCTCTCTAACCTAACCTGATTCATCCACCTGCTTCATCCACCTGCTTCCTAACCCCCCTGGCCAACCCTCCATTCTTCCCTGAGCACAAGGCAACGTCTGGTGTAAGGTAGAGGGGTGGGAGAGGCGGAAAGGGTGGTTGGGAGCCCCTCCTGGGGACTCAGGTTTCTGGGAGGGCTGCTGTGTTTCTGTATTACCTTTTACCTTGTCTATTTCTGTATAGAACTGTATCTATACTGTAACTATCTGCTTGTGCATTGTGCTAAGCTGTCAATAGAAGCTTCATTCAATTTCCAGAGCTGGCTGAGTCTAGTCTGGGTGATTTCCAAAGTGGGGGGGGTGGGGAACACCCAAACCATCACACCATCACGTCTGAGATTGAGATTAAAGACAGCAACCATCACTCACCAGAGATGAAGCTGGTTCTGATTGGTCTGTGGCACAGCAGCCAAGGAATGAAGGTGGCTGAGCAGCTGGACTCTGTAGTGAGGCTGGATGTGATGCATTCGATAGCTAAACATTTCTAGCAGGGTGTGCAGAATGCCCCAGGCGTGAGATTTGAACACTGTTGGCAGCAGCTGGCCTTAGGAGAAAGAGTTTGCTAAGTAAGACCTGGAGGTGGTTACAGCTCAAAAAAACACTGCAGCATGCATTGTGGGTAGATATTTCTATTCAGTTGCAACTTAAGACACCTGACTGGAAAGTGGTATTGCCTCCCCAAAGTGCAATGCTCCACGTCCTGCAGGTGCTGTGAACGTGAAGAGCTCAGGAACCCTTGGCATGGCCACCCCCAGCAGCCATGCCAACCGCTGCAGGTACCACAGGACTGCATTGCCACTTATTTGCATCTAAGTGACTTTGACCATTTCCATTCAAACAGATTTTTGCACAGTGCAAAGTAGGGAGGTCCTGGCCATAGTAGTGGTGGCACAGAGGCCCAGCAGCTTACTCCTCTGAAATTCCCTGCAGTATGAGGAGAGCTCTTACAGCTTCTTTTACACTCTGGTAACACACAAAGTATTGAACACACTGCAGAGTTAGACTTGGCCTCTAGTTGTAGTTTAAAGAAAATGCTACTGAACAAGAGAGGGGGAACAAATTTAAAACAATAAAAGCAAGGTTGCCTTTCTTACTGATAAAGCCTTTGATGCCCAAGGACTCTATTTCCATGTAAACCAGCAGGCGACTGTAGGTCTCCACCAGAGCAGGAGCCAAGGCCAGACTAGATTTTGCATGAGCCAGCTTAATCACCCGGGTAGCTATGCTGTGGATCAGGCTGCAAAGACAGAAAACATTTGGCAAGCAAATACAAGGACCTGAAAGTTAAGAACACCTGAAGAGGACCTACAGGAAGGCTGGAGAGGAGCAGTTCAGAAGGGCCTGTGGGGATAGGACAAATATATTCAAACAACAGTTTGAAGCTGGAGCAGGGCAGAGTTAGGTTGGACATCAGGAGGAAGTTCTGCACAGTGAGGGTGGGGAGACACTGGAGCAGGTTGCTCAGAGAGGTGCTTGAGGCACCATTCCTGGAGATATTCAAGATCAGACTTGACACGGCCCTGCACAACCTGCTCTAGTTGGAGATACCCCTGCTGACTGCAGTGGGGCTGAACAAGATAACCTTTGAGGGTCCCTTCCCACCTGATGCACTCTGTGAAGCAAACGACCACGGCCAGAGACAGGAAAGCTCTCCTGATGAGAAAGAGTCACACACAAACTCCCAGGTCTCAAAGCCCAACCTAGCTGCAATGCTGTACCTCATTTTGGCATGAACTGTGAGGGAGTCCAAGAGGTTCATTGGCAAGGGGGTAATGGACCCTGATGCCATGCAGTTGGTCCCTGGAAGAGGGATTCTGACGTTGCCATTTCCATAAATGGTCTCTACAAGCACCCCCATGGGCAGGGTGAAGCACTCTGAGTTGGTGGAGTACGCGTTGCAGAGCAGGGCAATCTTGTAGTCGTTCATCTGCAGGCTCTTGTTCCTCAAGCTCTGCTGCAAGAACCTGGGGGCACAGATTAAGCATGAAGGAGGGAGACACTGAGCAGGACACAAACGCACTGCAGGACTGCAGCTCCAGTAACTCCAGCCCAACAGGCACTGGAAAAGAGCAGAAACCCCCAGATAGTTACTGACTAGACAACATTTCACACTCGTCCTTAGGAGATTTCTTTCACATTCAATACTTCCATATTTGAACTAGATTGGCATTCTATAGGTAGGGTATGTATAAACCACAGAGAGATACTCCTGTGTACATCTAAATACATAGTATGTACTATAGAGAGAAACAGGCACAAGATATGTTTTTAAACATATCTAAAAAGAACTGTAGTAGAATTCTATTGATATTTTATATTAGGGTATAGATAAAAGATAGATAATAAATAATGTATGGGCTTATATCTCTAAAAGTAGCTCTAGTAGAATTATATTGCTACTTTATACATAATAAGGCATATATAAAATACAGAGAGATAACTGTATCTAGTTATACATTATTATAGAGGATGTATACAAAACCCCATAATATACACAATACATGTTTTTATAGATACAAAAATGTTCTAGGAGAGTTACATTGGTATTGATTAAAGTATTTAATGTGTATTATAATATTTTATACTAGTCATTAGAACATTAATTTCACAAGGTAATACTTACATTCTATATTTATTTCTATTTTAGGCTGTCAGGGAGTGCCAGGACTGGGGGAAATGGAGCAAAGTTGGAGGTGGGGAGAGTCAGGCTGGAGGTGAGGAGGAAGTTGTTGAGCATGAGAGTGGTGAGAGGCTGGAATGGGTTGCCCAGGGAGGTGGTTGAGGCCCCATGGCTGGAGGTGTTTAAGGCCAGGCTGGCTGAGGCTGTGGGCAGCCTGCTCTAGGGTAGGGTGTCCCTGGGCATGGCAGGGGGGTTGGAACTGGCTGCTCCTTGTGGTCCCCTCCAACCCTGACTGATTCTGTGATTCTATATTTGAACTATACTGTTATGTTTTTATATATAGGCTATATAAAAACCACATAGATATAATTGTACACATTTATAATACATACTACATATAATCTATACAATATATGCTTTATACATATATATAAAAGCTGTATTGGAATTCTATTGTTATTTTTTCTATAGAGTATATATCAAATCTATGGATACCATTGCATACAGTTCATTATCTATTCATATAGATAATACAGACAGTATATTATATTTAAAATATAATATAGACAATAGGGGGGGTTTATGTATATATATATCTAAAAGTAGCTATATTAACTCCACCTTATGCCAGAGTTTCACCCTGTTCTGTCTCTCTTGTGTCAGAGAAACCCCTCAGGACAAAACCCCACTTTAAATGTCGCCTTTCTGCACAGCACTTGACCCAACGTGCTGCTTGCCCACAACATAACAAAGCCAAACACTCCACTTGCTTCCAGATTCTCCCACAGGAAGAAAGACCTTTCCATCCCAGATGTGGTACTGCTGTGTGGGAACAGCATTTCTTGACTCTGAGCTCTTGCTCTTCATTCCTTTGGTAACCCTCACAGCACACATTCTGAGTACAGACCCGGAGCCTCCTGTTTGCCTGTCTAGAGGCAAACTAACACACAACCAACCCTTCCAAACTCACTCATGGTGAAGTTTCAGAGAATGAGGAATGGGAATCTGCAACTTGGAGTTGTCACTGTGGGCCTTGCGATTCAGATGGATCCAGATGCAGGTCATGGCAAAGGCGTGGGTGGACTGGGGCTTGTTGATGTCAGGCACGGGGATGCACTGCAGGGAGAACACAGCAGCGTCATACTGCACCCACTCACAGACAGGAAACGCACTCACAGGTTCACAAAGTCCAGGTTTTCTTTCTCTGACTTGCAACACCTTAAGCAACCTTTTAAAAGGACAGATCCTGGCCTCATCTGTCTCTGCAATTTGCTATCAACAGCTCTGAAGAGACCTGGACCTCAGAAATTATTCTTTAAAAAACCAAATCTAGTAAATAATCACAGAGGCACAGAGGCTTGGGGTGGAAGGGACCTCAAAGACCATCCAGTTCCAACCGCCTGCCAGGGGTAGGGGCACCCCCCACTAGTCCAGGATGCTCAAGGCCTCATCTGGCTTGGCTTGGAACACCTCCAGGCCGGGGCATCCATGGCCTTCCTAAGCAACCTGTGCTAGTGTCTCACCACCCTCACTGTCAAAAACTTCTTCATCTCCACTCTCAATCTTCCCTCTCCCAGCTCAAAACCACTGTCCCTTGTCCTGTCCCTCCCCAGCTCTCCTGGAGCCTTTTCAGTTACTGGAAGGCTGCTCTGAGTCAGGTGCAGTCTGAGCAGAGCAGAAGGGCAGAATCCCCTCCCCGTGCTGCTGCTCTCCCTGCTCTGGCTGCAGCCAGCACACAGCTGGCTCTGGGCTCTTGAGTTCGTGTTGCAGCAGTGAGCTGCCAGACTGCAGAGATGTTTCACCACCAAATGAACATTCTAAGGGTTCCCAGCTATGCTTTTCCAGTAACCACTTTCATGCAATGCGTTTTAGGGGCCAAAAGGACTTCTAAAAGGACTTCTGTGAACTCCTCTCTTCCCTGAGAGAGGTTATAAGGGGTTTGTTGAAGCACTGAGGATGCTGTTTAGGGGGATTGTGGCGCTTTATTGGTACCCTCTAGACAGACAGAGTAACACAGAAAGACAGTTTCAGGTGCAAAGAACTGAACAAGGCACCTTAAAGTTGTTTAATATTAATGATTGCTTAAAATTCATTCTGTGGTAGCAAATAAAATTCTAGTGATGCTTTCTACATTCCTCTGGAATGAAGGATCCTGAGGGAGGGGGAGTTAGGGGAAGTTCTTAAACCTCCTTTGGTGACAACATGGTCAGCATGAGACCCAGACTGCTTGCACTTATCTTAGTACCTTCTATTTTGTGCCTGTAGATAATGTTGGCACAAACGTGGTGCAGTAAACTGATAAGCAGCAATCTGTCCTCCTCTTAAGTTAGTTTTTACTCACAGGAACTCTTTCATACACTTTGTTTCATGAGCTCACAACTCTCTCTGTCAGCACAGACCAGCAGAGGAGTGAGGACTGCTCCTTCTGTCTGTGAAGGCTCAGAGTTACGCTTGCTACAAGTGGATGCCCCATCCCTGGAGGTGCTCAAGGCCAGGCTGGATGTGGCCCTGAGCGACCTGGGCTAGTGGGAGATGTGGCTGCCCATGGCAGGGGGTTGGAACTGGATGAGCTTGAAGGTTTCTTCAAAGCCAAAGCATTCTAGGATGCTATAAACTCATGAATGACAGCAATGGACTCAATAATCTCAGCAGGTCCCTTCCAATCCCTACCATTCTGTGATGCTCTGACTCTAAAATATTGAGATACAAAGTTTTCAAGTTGAACTGCAATTCAAACTTGTGATTTCAGAGAGCAGACTTACTTCTTTTTCAGGATACAGGAGATCAAAGAGCTTCATAACCGGGAGGAAGTCAGCCAGCGCGTTCTTCTGGATGCTGCCCGAGATGAACTGCAGCAGCACCCACATCAGATGGTCCCTTCCTTTAATGAGCCCACGGCCTGCCAACTGCCAAAAACACTCAGTAACACATAAGTACTGCTGGCAGGAGAGAAATCACTGCCAAGGTCTCTACCAGAGGAGAGGTTACCGAGAAATTCACATCAGGGCTGTGCAGCTCTGTGCAAGATGGCAAACAGCTACATCAGCTGTAACGCAGACCCAGACCCTGGGAGTGCCACACCACTTCATGCTAGAATTTGGGTTTAGCTCTTGAGGATCTGTGTTGAAAAATTAGCAACTCTCAAAATCCTGGGATTCAGTTGTCCCTGTGTTGCCATGGCTAGCAGCAGGCCACAGGCTTTGTGTTAACTCTATCTCTAAAGAAGACCTCGGAACCAGAACTGGGACTTGATTCATCTGAACCCATCCAGATTCACTGTTACTTAACTTCTTGCCCTGTAAGAGCAATCACCTAATAACCAGTACTCCACTCTTCACCTCTCCTCTAGCTTGCTTGAGCTTTGGACTGAAAAGAAGAAAATGATTCCCCATCAGCACAGACATTGGAATCATCTCCCAGGGGAAGCAGTGGATTCCCCTGCACTGAGCAGCTTGAAGACTCAGCTGGCAGGGTGCTGGGCCAGCTTATTTCAACCCCTAGAAAGGCTGGACCAGATGATCCTTGAGGTCCCCCCCAACCTGGCATTCTGGCATTAGATTGTATTGTATAGTGCTTATTGTTTCAATGGCTCATTAACAGTAATTAAAGAAATGTGACCCTGGTAAAAGCAATTTCAGGGATACCAAAGACAGCAGAGAACCAGGATCCATCCCAAGTAAGACATAAGCAACATACATAGCAAACTGTGATGGAAGTGTGGGCAAAAGGAGATGGAGCAATGTGCAGTGCATGTTAGAAACTGCATCTAAACTGCCAGGATCTAAACTTATAGTGAGGAGGGGAAAAAGTCCTTCCCCACCATCCACACCACACCTTCCCTCAGCAGAGTTCAGCATGCTGCTGACTTTTTGTCATGGCTGGCACCAATGCCCTAGAATTGAGAGGCACTGAGCAGGGATAGGCTGGGAAGTGCAGCAGGTTTAACAGGAGGGTTGTTGCCAGGAAAGGAGAACAGTTTTGGCCTGTGATTGCCAACAGAACTGTAACTGGTAAGCCTCAGACTGGATTGCTCTGACGGCTTAGATAAATCCCAAGTTTCTCCACCCATGCACATGGCAGGGTCCTTAGCTCAGCTGCTGAACAGGGCATTCACTTAAGCTTGATTTCAAGCTGGGTACAGCAGCACAGTATTGGAACTTCTGATGATGCAATTTTATCATGGAATGGTTTAAGTTGGAAGGGATCTCAGAGATCATCTAGTTCCAATCTCCCCACCACAGGCAGGGACACTTCTCAACCTGACTCAGCTGCTCAAGGCCTCATCCAGCTTGGCCTCAAACACCCCCAGGCAGGAGGCACCCACAGCCTCCCTGGGCAGCCTATTCTGAACTCTCACTACTCTCATACTGAAGAACTTCCTCAGCTCCAGTCTAACCCTGCTCTGTCTCAGCTTCAAGCCCTAACTCCTGGCCTGTCTCAGACACCCTGAGGAAAAGTGCCTCTGTGGACTTCCTGCAGGATCCCTTCAGGCACTGGCAGCAGCTCTGAGGACCCCCCGGAGCCTTCTCCTCTGCAGGCTGCACACTCCCAGCTCCCTCAGCCTGTGCTCACAGCAGAGCTGCTCCAGCCCTTGGAACATCTTTGTGGCTTCCTCTGGCCTCACTCCACAGCTCTGTGTCCTTTTGCTGCAGATACCAGAGCTGGAGGCAGGATTGGAGGCGCGTTCTGAGCAGAGCAGAGCCAAGGGGCACAATCCCCTCTCCTGCCCTGCTGCCCACATGGCTCTGGCTGCAGCCCAGCACACAGCTGCCTGCTGGGCTGCATGAGGGCACTGATGGCTTCTGGGGAGCTCTCAGCAATCAACACCCCCCAGGCTTTTTCTTGAGGGCCACTCTCAACCCACTCTGCACCCAGCCTGGATTTGTGCCTGTGCTTGGCTCAGTCCAGCTGCAGAACCTTTATCTCATTCCAGTTATTAGTAGTTTGAATCCAGACATATCCACAACACAGGCTCCGGTAACCCAATGCCCTGGCAACAAACCTACCTCACAGCATCTGACTCCTACAGAGCACAGTGATCCAAGATCTATTTCCTACAGTCAGGCACTTCTGGCAGGGCTGTGTTTGGGGCTTTTAAAACCTGTTGGGTTTTGTTTTTCAAACCTCTCTCACCCCATGGGAGCAACACAAACAATTTACCTTTTGATGGAGTGACAGGACCATATGAGGGAAACTTGCAAACTGAAAGAGCACAAAGAAAATGAGCTGGCTGGAGAGATGCTGCCACAGAAGCTGACTGGTTCCACCATCATCAAACTTCTCTTCAGTCTCAGACCGCTCCATGGCATACACCACCAGATCCACCAGCTGGTCCTCCAGCACAGGGCAGCGCTGCTTGTGCTGTAAGGCAGAGATCAGATACAGTATTCCAAAAGCTTTGCCATCAACTCCACAACTTGTACAGCTGCAGTCATGGTACAGAACTTGGACAGAAGGCTGGGAAGCATGAAATGAAGTCTGAACTTAAGTTAAGGATAAGCCAGTGTATTAAGGCTGCACTATGTTACAGGTAACAAGCATCCTCCTAATTCCCTGCTCAGTTCCACACCACAGACCATTGATGCACGAATCACACCCAGGGGCTTGCTTTGTGCTTCTCAGTAAGGTCATGCAGAGTGTTACCCTCTGCTCTTGCACTAATGGAAGGCAAAGTCCATGCTTTTAACACACTGACAGGGTTCTTTTGGTTAAGGTTTGGGTTTTTTTTTTTCCTTCTTTTACCCTTCCGGTTCGTTTCACAAGCAGGGGGCATCATAAGGAAAATGCCACACCAGTTACACCACCAGACCCAGAGCAAACATCCCAATATGGCTCCTAAACAACCGTTCTCTTCTTCTCTCCTGCTTTGGGCTCGCCTGCAACCAGCAGAGAACTGAGAGCTGATTAACACCCAGACAGCTGGCAGGAGGACTGACATCTGGGTAACACCCAGCACCACTTGGACAAGCAAGATCAGAAAGCTTTGGAAGTTAATGTGACCAAAGTGGTCTGTTCCACACATTGTGACCAGAACAGAGCCCACAGACACAGCACTGAGCTCTTTAGATGTTAGACAACCACAAGCTCCACAGTGAGCTTTGTGGAGAAAGGCAATTTAGAATCCATACCTGCCCTGATGGCTTTTAAATAATGGTCATGTAAGGAATTCACTACTGAGGCACTACTGAGCTCCTCACCCCCTGAGCTCCATATTTAGTTACGTATTTAGCTACATCTGGTAGTAGAGATATAGGTAAAGCAAGCCCCCTTCCAGTGCTTTGGAACTGAGATTCTAAATCTCCAATTTGACACCATCATAGCACAAGTCCTCTAGTGCAACAAGCCTTTAGCAGCCTGCTTTTGTAGAGTTTCACTTTAAGGACAACTAATACGGACAAAAATCGGTGTGGAATTGAGCTCTGTTAGTTGATTGATTATTTAACACCTTGGACATAAGCTAAGCTGTTTCCTTACACAGTCTCTACTCAGGAATGGTTCTGTTTGGTTGTTTTTTTCTCACCTGATGCCTGTATTATAATGCAGCCTTAATGAAAACACTACTACTGTCATGACACAAAAGGAAAGGAACTGAGCTGCTCAAACACTAACCATGAAAATGCAGGATCCCTTTCGAGAGGCAAAAGTGTATGGCAAAAAAGTTTGCCCAAACACTTGTAAAACAATTCAGGGATGCCTCAGATGAGTTCTGTGACTTCCTAGACAGGTAGCCTACAAAACCCCCTTGAATCAATCAAGAAGGAAAGAAAAGAAGGGAAGAGAGGCGCTGAAAGGAAATGCTGTCTCTACCTTCATCCATGGGAGTCTTTTGCCATGAAAAAAACAAAGAGATTCTCTTCAATCCAAAATAAAATGCAGGAATGGGAGAAGTTGACAAAATACAGTGAACAGTATCCCCTGTTGCATGCTCTTCACCAGCTCCAAAACTGCAAGGAAGCTACAATTCCAGCAGTGCTTTCTTAAAGCATGCTCAAGACAAACCTCTCATCCACCAGGAAGCATTGGGCCCAGTCTCCCCTTCTCCTCCGGGTGACAGCTTTACAGAGCAGGCTTTACACCACCAACTGGAGGAGTCTGGTGAGGTTTTGGTGCTTTGGTTTTCTTTTTCCCCCTCCCAGAGCAACTCATTATGAAGCAGAGCAGGGTGCAACAGACAACACTACAGACTAGTTTATAATCCAGCATGCAAAACTACTACGTACAGGGCTTGAAATTTAATAGTTTGCTAAGCACTGGGTTAATGTCCACAAGCCTAAACATGTTAGGCTACATTAATTTAGAATGAAGTTATTCAAGGAATACAACAGGAAAATATTACTGTTAAAAAGAAAGTCAGAATTTCCAGTAGGCATTTTCACTAGTCTGAATAATTTTAAGCTTGGGAAAAGTTTAGGAGTTGGGGAATTAAACCAAATGAATTCACTTTTTGTTGCTGTTGTTCTGGAAAATCAGATTTGTATTGCTTTATGAGTCATTTCCAACCTAAACCACTGCAGGACTTCAAATCCTAGCAGCAGTAATTTCATTTTCTGGCTTTTTTCCCCTCCCTGTATTTTCAGCCAAGATGCATTTTTGCACACATTTGGTATCTCTAGCTTTGGAGCACTCAGAGGTAAGTCCTGTGCTGCTTGGGGCTTTGTTTGATTAGCTGCTTGTAGCTGAAAGAACATCTCAGCACATGCTGAAGGAAAGAAAAACAGAGGTGCAGGCTGACTGCCTTCACCAGCAAGCAGCAATTCATGTTTTGGTATGCCTTATACAAAACAAAAGGCAAACCATGGTTTGGATCACAGATGGGAGCTGAGGCATCCAAACCCACTCTTTTCCTTCTACAACATCAGCCAACTGCTGGAGGGTCTGGAGAACAGGTCTGCTGAGGAGCAGCAGGGAGCTGGGGGTGCTGAGCCTGGAGAAAAGGAGGCTGAGGGGAGCCCACCTGGCTGGCTGCAGCTCCCTGAAGGAGCTGGAGCCAGGTGGGTGTTGGTTTCTTTTCCCAAGGAACAAAGCACAGAACAAGAAGAAATGGCCTTAAGTTATCCTGGGGAGGATCAGGTTGGATACGAGGAACTATTTCCTCCCCTTGAAGAGCTGCCCAGGGCAGTGGTGGAGCCCCCATCCCAGGAGGGGTTTCAAAGCTATTAGGGGGCTGTGGTGCTGAGGGACGTAGTGTAGTGGTGACCTGGCAGTGCTGGGTTAATGGTTGGACTGAATGATTTCCAAGGTCTCTTCCAACCAAAACCATTCTGCAATTGTATTATACAAATCCATATGCTCCCTTTTGCCCTGGAAAGGCTTTCCAGCATCCCACTGAAACTGCCAGTACACCAGAAAGAAATACAGGGGAGAGAAAAGCACTCCTGGGACAACCTGAGACTGAAATTCTTTGATGGACTGGTGGCACTTTTTAAAGTGGATTAAAGGTTCAGCTGGAGTTTTGTTTGCTTTTTTGAGTGTTTGGTGGGTTCTGTTTGGGGGTGAGGGGACAGGTGCAGCATGACAGTGGTCCCTAAAAGCAGAGTATTTGATCAAGTCAGTAAGGCTAGCTGCAAGCTATTACAGGGGGTTTAATATTTTCAGCAAACAACATCTAGCTTAAAAGTATTTAATACCTCCACTTAAGAAATGGATTCATAAGAGCAAACTGCATAGGCCAAGATCCTTGCAACAGCAAATGGTGTGTCCCAAAGCCCAGCTCAGAATGCAGAAGCTAAATGCCTGAAGTAGTTAACACAAGACAAGGCTGCAGCCTCTTGCTCCCCTTTTCATAGAATCCTGGAGTGGGTTGGCTTGCAAAGGACCCTGAAGATCATCCAGTTCCAACCCCTCCTGCCCTGGGCAGGGACACCTCCCACCAGCACAGGTTGCTCAAGGCCTCCTCCAACCTGGCCCTGAACACCTCCAGGGAGAGGGCATCCACAGCCTCCCTGGGCAACCTGTGCCAGTTTGCAAACTGTACATTGCCAGGACACAAAACCTTAAAGCTTCTTGTTTATGTCACACCTGAATCTGTTCCTGCCCAGCCTGGTGTGCTTTCTTAGCTCTGAAACACCAAGGCATTCCTGTGTTCTCAGTCATCTGCAATCAGAACACCATGACAAAAGTGATGCCAACCCTTCAGTTTAAGTCCTGTGCCATGCAGACACTAAGAAGGTTGGACAGCAAGCTCCCACCATCAGCCTGTAACATTTTACAACTAAAAAGGAAAGGAAAGGAACTTTTGGAGTATTCCTCATGCCATCCCTTCCCTTTAATGCCTCTGCCTAGACGATGCAGGGTCAGACAGGAAAGCAACCACACCTTAACCAAGCCAACTCTGCTGGTTTGGAGCTAGGAGAGAACACAGCCACACCTTCCCCTGGGCAGAGCATGCCATGGCTCCTGACACCTGCAAATAACCACTGCTGGCTTAAGAAGTGATCACTCAAAGAGCAAACCCAGCAATACAATAGCTGCTAATTAAATGGTTGTGTAACCCTCCTGAGACAAGAGGGCTGAAAATTCCCTCCTCTTTCAAATGCTCCCCAACCCAGGAAAAGCTCAAAGCCTAACCAAGTTCTCCACTCTTGCAAACAGATCTGATGTCTTCCTCTGTGCAAGTCTGGACATTGAGAAGAGGTGAAGATAAAAATTCAAATGTTCAAAGTGACTTCATGCCCCTAAGACACTGCAACAGCTCCATGTTAAGGACCAGCTGTGGGACCCCTAATCAATCTTACTCTGGCATCAGTGTATGAAGGCACTTGGAAGCACAAATCATTTTCCAAAGCCCAGACTGTTCCACACTTGAATTTTCAATTTAATTTGGATTAAATTATATTCCATTTATTTTTTTAATTATTTAAAAGCTAACCAAGTGTTGAGAGTTTCATCCCAGCTAACAGAGGAACAGGAACTGAAATACAGTGATTGCATCATTTAGGTTGGAGAAGACCCTTAAGATCACAGAGTCCAACCAGAAACCATGACACCACAGGTGATGGAATGCAAGTGAAATCTCTCCCTCCTCCAGGGCAGCTCAAACAGGTACAGAAGGGAAGGCATTGTCCCACACAGGTACACAGCAGCCAAAACTATAATCCCACAGACTCCAACAGAAGAAGCATTTTGAGTTCTGCAGCATTACATCTACAAAAGCCATCAAGGTATTAGGAAATCTCATCCTGCAACAAAATCCCACAGCAAAACTTAGTCTAGAAAGGAATGTAGGAATCTATAAACACATCCAATCTGACCTTTATTTTCCTCTCTGCAAAGTCAACCCCACAGCTGGATTGGGATTTTTTTGGTTTACTCTTATTTTCTAAACACAACTCAGAGATGGTCTGAGTGAGCAGTTTGCTACCAGAGATCTGCTTGGTTAAGATTGAACTAGAAAAGTTCCTTGTTCATCTTCCAGGATACTGGAGAACCAGGACAAAATTGGCTACCTAGTCTGGGATGCCAAAAGGTTCAAATGAAGGCTCCTGTGTAAAGAGCTGACAGGGCAAACAAGCAGCTTGACACAATGAATGATCGTAAATTAATAATGACCACCGCTTTGAGGCGTTTCTGCCTTTCAAACACTGTTTGCACTTCTCAGTGTCCTCTGTTCTGGGGACAATTCATTTCTGCAGCTGAGCTCAGCTCTAACAACAAAATTAACAATTATCAGCCACTTTCACTGAAAGCATCAACAGCTACCCAGCTGTTACTTGTTGTCGGGTGGCTACAGTAACAAACACCACTCCAACACTGAGTTTATCTGTGCCTAAAAACAAGTCCAATCCCCACGCCTGCCCCAGCCTGGAACAGAACACCTGAATGCATGTCCTCTTCAATACCACTCCTTCACCCCACCCTAGATTTGGATTTTTAACTCACAGATTTTCAACAGCCCAAACATTTTTCTGCTGGTGGAAGTGTAGTAGCACAGCTATAGTTGATGTTCTGTCAGCATTTCCTTTACAAGCAACATCCTTCAGGTTTGTTCCTTGTCCATCAAAATTCATGTCAGGCTGAAATTCTGCGTAGGATTTCTATGCTGGTAGGCAAGTCTGAAGGAAGTGTAGTTCAATATATTTTGTTCCTGCACTTGAGTTCTCTTAAGTGATTAAACTGCCTTAAAATGGTTAAAAATTAATTCTTAAATTGTTATTTCTACAGGACAAAAAAGTAGAGAGTTAAATCCAGTATTTTTAACATGGACATTTTTGGACCTGGAGGCACACAGTTAGAAGAATAAAATGGGTCCAATATGTATTTTTTTGCCTAGATGACAGAATCTCAGTGTGGGTTAGATAGAGGTGCCCTCAAAGATCATCCAGTTGCAAGCCCCCTGCCATGGGCAGGGACACTCTTGTACTATTGTACTCTTACACTCCTGTACTATTTAGCAGGTGCAAGATGAAGAGAGGAGTAGTTTGATTCACAGACTCACAGCATGGCTCAGGTTGGAAGGGAGCTCAGAGATCATCTACTCCCACCCTTCTGCCACAGGCAGGGACACCTCTCAGGCAGACTTGGTTGCCCAAGGCCTTTATAAACTGAGGCACAGAATACAAACACTACTCAATCCATCACTGAAGCTAGCAGCCTGTTTCCAAGCTGCTCCTTTGAGGCTGTCCTGTAGAGCAGTGCTATTGGCAGGACGTTCAGAAGCGGCGTCCTGGCGCAGGCAGAGCGCTGGTGGATTTCACACACGCAAGGTTTCAGGATCAGCTACATTTTATAGTCAAGTTACAAGGCTGGAAGAAGTTTCTGTCATGGAAACACTGACACAACCTTCACTACAGTATTACAAACAGCCATGCTAATGGATGCATCTTCACCAAGGGCTTTGGGAAGCTGGTCTCAAATTTATGGCCAGAAGAAGGGATCAGCTGGCAATGTAACACTTCTCATGGCAACTTCCAAGCAGAAGTCCACTTGGATGATTTGTTTCTTTAAGCAAGCAGTCAGATTTTAAGGAGCTTTTAGAAGGCATCCTGCACCTCCACATGACCTTTCTCTCACCTAGCCTGCAGGATGTTATCATTGTCTGGTGGGAAGGTTGGAAGGTTAAGCTTTTCTTTCTCAAAACAATGACGCATCTACAGCTTTGGAATCAAGAGCAGTGGATGCTTCTCCACCTCCTGCAGGAAAGACATTTTTGAGCTAAGAATCTCTCCTCATCTGAAAATTCCAGCAAACACAATGTGAGTTGTTAGGAGTGGGCAGGGACCTGGTAGCCACCATTCCAAGGACAATTTCGGGACCAAAGGACCACGACCGTCAGCTTTATGCTACTTCTCTCATACCTCTGTAGATTTGCAGTGAGAATTTGCCCTCTGCTGGTGTCCTGCCAATTTCAAGCCCTGACTGTACATGGATTGTCTAACTGGAATCAGTGGCTACAAAGCGGCCAGCGTATCGTTAGTCACAATACAACAGTAAGGTTGTGAACATACCTGAGCAATGTTCAAGGTCTAGAGCATTGGAGGATGGGCAGGACAAGACAGGACAGAACAAAAATAAAGGAAGAAAAAAAGAAAAGACAAAACAGTGACTATGAGGCCAGCCTCAAGGATCCCCAAGTCAGACTAAGCCCTCCCATTCTAAAGTACGAAAAGAAAAAACCTGTAACAAAACAAACTCCAGCGCTACAACATGCCAATAAAACAGAGTACAACAGTGCTCTACACACTAAGGAACAGCAGCCACTCCTGGTGGTGGAGCTAGCAGTCTCCTACTGTCTGTCAAAGGTGTACTTGAGGCTGGCCTTATAGGAAAAAAAAGCAATGCAAAAAAAAAAAATCATATCTTAAATCTCTACTTTTCAATTTAACATTGGTAAAGCACTATACAAATGAGAGGAACAACAGGCTCCAATTAACCTACTATGAGCTCTGACAAAAACCAAAACTGGAAAAATCAAATTAAAAATCCACTCTTTGGACCTAAACTGTTTTGTTTTGCTTAGTTAGCTATAGCAAAGAAAAGAGAAAAAGAGTAGTGCAGATTCTATGCAGAATTCAATCACAGGTCAGGGTGCAGCACAGTACCTGCTTGTTCAGCCCTAGCATATTGCAGACCATGTCCCTGGAGTAGGGCTGCTCCAGCACGTATCTCAGCAGAGCAGTCTGGGGCTCAAACAGATCCTTGGGGAGAAAACCAAAACAATCACAAACAAATATCTCTTGGATCAAGATTGCTTCATACTGAGTTTAACTGAATGTGAGAATGAATTATACGTCACAGAACCTTGGGGGCTGAAAGGGACCTCCAGAGCTCATCTGGGCCAAGCCCCCTGCCAGAGCAGGGCACACAGGAACACATTCAGGTGGGTTCTGAATCTCTGGAGAGGAGACTCCACAACCTCTCTGGGCAGCCTGCTCCAGGCCTCCAGCACCCTCACACCAAACAAGTTTCTCCTCATCTTAAGGTGGAACTCCCTGGGTTCCAGTTTGTGTCCACTGCTCCTTGTCCTATCCCAGGATGGCACTGCACAGAGCCTGGCCCCTGCTTCTTGCCCCCCAGCCCTCAGCTATTTGTAACCATTGCTCAGATCCCCTCTCAGCCTTCTCCTCTCCAGGATACCCAGCCCCAGGGCTCTCAACCTCTCCTCCTCACACAGCTGTGCCAGGCCCTTTGGCATCCTTGTAGTATCCTCTGATCTCTCTCCAGTTGATTCCTGTCCCTCTTGGAGAGCCCAGAATTGAGACACAATACTCCAAATATAGTCTCAACAGTGCAGAGTACAGAGGGAGAAGAATCTCCCTTGACTTTCTGGCCACACCCCAGGAGGCCACCAGGGCACATTGCTGGACCCTGGATAACTTCTTTCCCACCAAGACTCCAAGGTCCTTCCCTATGGAGCTGCTCTCCAGCAGGTACACCTCTAACTTGTACTGGAGCAAAGGGCTGTTCCTCCCCAGCTGCAGGACTCCACACCTACTCTTACTGAACTTCATGAGGTTCCCCTTTGCCCAGGGCCAACACAAGAAGGAATGTTTGATTTTATTGATATCTATCATCTGGCAAATCTTTCTCCTCTCTGCTACCCAAGAGAAAGGATGAAACACTCACAGAATTTATAGGGACCAAGAAGGTAACAGGCCTCATCCAATAACAGGATGAGAGTCCTGAAATTAGAGAATCATGGAATGGTCTGGGTTGGAAGGGACCTTCAAAGGTCATCTATTCCAACTCCCCTGCAGTCAGCAGGGACATTCTCCACCAGATCAGGTTGCCCAGAGCCCTGTTGAGACTCACCTCGAATATTTCCAGGGAAGGGGCCTCAACCACCTTCCAGGGCAACCTGTTGCAGCATTCCACAACCTTCATGGTGCAGAACTTGTTCCTAACGTCCAATCTCAATCTGCTCTGCTCTAGCTTGAAGCCACTGCCCTCATTCTTTCCCTGCAGGCCCTTGGAAGCAGTCTCAAAGGAAGCCAGGTTAGACAACTGAAGCACACAACCATGCTGCATAAAAACCACAGCAGTACCAACAAAGCAGGTCTGGAACAAGTGCTCCCTGTATCTGCCAACAGCTGAACCACTTCAAAGCAAAACATTACCTAAGGCCAGCTTCAAATCAAAGAGGAAGAGCTGATTCCCCAGTGCCACATGAAGGTGAACTGTGGAACTTCATGTCAGAGGGATCTTAGAGGCTCAATGCTGAACAAACATTTGGAAGAGGAAAGTTTATAAATACACAGAACCCAGATGTGTCTGAGGAAACAGCCTCATACAAGCTGAAGAGTTTGCCCACAATGTGTATCTCATTAGAGACTATCTTGATAGACTGGGGTCCGATCAGTGGGACACTTGGGCTATGAGCAATGGGATGCTGGACAAGGTGGATTGCTGTCCTGCTCCTATTCAGTTTTTAAACTCTTTCAGCACACCACAGTTCCAAGGTTGAACAAGTTAACCTTCATTTCATTTGGAGCTTTAGAATGGTCATTCCTAGGGAACAACACCCAGCACAGGAAAGGAAGCACCTTCCCATTCTCTTCCATCTCCCCACCACCAAACTAAGTATCCAATCAATATTCTGCTCTCACGAACCCTCTCTCATACCCACCCAGAGCTCATGAAACAGCTCCTGTTCTTCAGCACCCTGGACATCTTCATAGAATGGTTTGGTTTGGCAGGGACCCTAAAGCTCATCCAGTTCCAACTCCCTGCCATGGGCAGGGACACCACCTCCTCATGCAGCCTGGCCTTGAAGGCCCTCAGAGAGGGAGCATCCACAACCTTCTTGGGCAACCTGTACCAGTGTCTCACCACCCTCACTCTCAAGAACTTCTTATTGCCTACTCTCAACCTACTCTTCCAGCTCAAAGCCATTGTCCCTTATCCTGTCACTACAAATCCTTGCCAGAAGTCCCTCCCCAGCTGTCCTGTAGCCCTGTTCAGGTACTGAGAGGCTGCTCTGAGGTCTCTCCAGACCCTTCTCTTCTCCAGTCTGAACAGTCCCAACTCTCTCAGCTTGTCCCCATAGGAGAATCTTCATCCCTCTGATCATCTTTGTGATCATCTGTCAGCTCCATGTCCCTCTGGTGCTGGGGGCACCAGAACTGGAGTGAGCTGTAGGAGAGGTCTCAGATAGGGAGAATCACCTCCCTCATCCTGCTGGTCACACTTCTTACTACTTACATTACACCACAGACTACCTTAAAAGTCCTCCACATACACCACCTTGAAACAATGCAATAGATGACACAGTGCAAACATCTTTGGTGCTGGCCTAGCTGGGCCAAGCCGACATTGAGAGCTGCAGGGACTCCCCCCCATGATCCAAGGCTCTGGATGCACTGAAGCAGCCTCAGCAGACATACCTTGTCATATGGCAAGAGCCCTTTCAAAGGGAAGCGCAGGGTGGTGGGATCCAGCTTCCAGGAGTTACACATGGCCCCGGAGTTATTTACCACGGGGAGAAGGCTACAGCGACCTACATGCAACGAGACATACATTCCAAACCAGTGAGACTGGCCTGCAGCTCCACTCTGCACCCTCCTTACACTGCCACTGCCTAAACCTCTTTGTAACAGGATTGCTTCAGGCTCCTTTTGGTTTTTTAACTCATTTTCAATGGATGAATCCCAGAACGGTTTGGGTTGGAAGGGACCTCCAAGAACATCCAGTTCCAGCGCCCCTGCCATAGGCAGGGACACCTCCTACTAGAACAGGCTGCTCAAGGACTCATTCAACCTGGCCTTAAATACTTCCAGGGATGAAGAGACCACAACTTCTCTGCACAACCTGTTCTAGAGTCTCTCCACCCTCACTCTCAACAATTTCTTCCTCATCTCCACTCTCAGTTTCCACTCTCCCAGCTCCAAGCCATTGTCCCCCATCTTGCCACTCCCAGCCCTTGACAAAAGTCCCTCCCCAGCTTTCCTGGAGCTTCTTCAGGTACTGGAAGGCTGCTCTAAGGCCTCCCCAGAGCCTTGTTTTCTCCAGGCTGAATAGCCCAAGCTCTCCTATCTCAAAGGAGTAAGTTTCCATTTCCTCAGATTTGGAACCCCAAAAATCAGAAGCATTTGCCAATATTCATCCAGAAGTGCTCTCTTAGCTTACCAGAAGATTGCTCCATTGTCATTGCTTGACCTAGGGATTTCATTTTTGGTTTCTACAAACACCTACTAATCTAAGCACACAACCCAGCCTTTCAGTGTCCCTCCACTCACCCTGCAAGACTCCCTGTGCACAGAATTCTGTTCAGGAAAGCTGACAAATAGAAGCAGCTGCACTCCAGCTACAGCTGGAGTCTAGCCTGGACACTTGGGCTTTATTCTGTTGGTTAGGCAGATGCATCTGAGCTGAGCCTGTGCATCACTCACCTAAATGTAGGTGCCTTAATTTTGAGCTATATCTCACTGTTGGGTCAAATCCATGGCTCCTGCTGCCCAGGCTGGCCATAGTCCTGCTATTAGATAAGCCAAGAAGGAAGGAAGTGTTTCCTTCTTCTCTTCAGTCATACACATGCAGGTGACTTACATATACAGACTTAGCAAGCCCAGTTCAAAAGCTGTCACCCTTTCAGCAGAAGAGCAACCACACACTTCTGAGCCACACCTGGAGCACTACAGACAAACTGACACTCCTCATCTCTGCACTGAGGAAGCTCAGCTGCAATAAACCTCCCTCGGATCCAAGAAACAATGCAGCTGTCATTGCGCTACTTAATTCTCAAAGCCAACAGAAGGTATTTGATTATTTTGGGAGAAAAATGCAAGGCACCACAATGAAAGCAGCTAAATTTTAATCTTTGTATTTCTAGCAATACCCCAAGGGGAGCTTTTTCTGGCACAGGAGAGGAGAGCCAGGAAACGTTCACGCAGAAGCCTGCAACAGGGACAAGGCAGAGCAGCTATAAAAGCTCCACTGGAAACTTAAGTCAGAAGGCACTCCAAGGCTAAGGTTCCAACTCAAAATCCTCAAGCACAGGAAGGAAGATTTTATCCTCTCCTGTACTTAGAAGCTATGTGTCCATGTCATTAGGCACCAGACTCCCACTACCAGCTTGTGGTAAAAAAATACTTGGATCATATCCACATAAATTTTCCTCCTCAAAGCAAAAACTGAAGAGAAGCAAAGCCTGAAAACAAAGTGACAAAGTAATGAAGCACAACCTTTGAATCATTTTGTTTGGTGAATAAAGAGAACAGTTCACAAGAATTCATTTTGCAGTCATTCATGAAGTCATTCTCTTACCACAGATGGAATTTATTCTGGCTGTAGGTCTGAATGTATCCACAAAATCCGACACTAAATTACCTAGTAACTGGGGGAGAAGGGTAGAAAAAGAGAAGAGTTTAAGTTCCAGACACTGACCAGGAATACTTCAGACTTTAAAATACTTTACACACTGGAATAAGTTAGAGAACAACCTCCTAAAGGAATTAGCTTGCTACACATTCCAACGGGACAGAGAAATCAGCAAAAGGGAAAATGGGACCTCAGAAAGAAGTGGCAGAAAACACCCTTCTGAGTCAGCACTTGAGTTTCTGCACCTGCTCCTCCTAGGCATGCTCTGTTAGTTCAGGGCACACCATCCAGTAAGAGATGATGTGAGACAAGCCTTAAGATTTCTATTCAGAGTCACAGAAGGGCTGAGGTTGGAAGAACCTCTGCTCCCAACCCCTCTGCCATGGGCAGCGATGCCTCTGCACTAGACTTGTAACAATTCTCTCTTTGCCTCTAACTCTGAGCTCAAAAGAGGTCAGTAACAGTTTTGCCATGGATTCCAGGGAATCAGGACTTGATCCTTTCCCTGACACCCAGTTATTCCATCAGAACACAAGACAAAGCCTATGGATCAACACAACATCCTCTCTGGGAGCAACGACCACTTGCACTGCACCAGAACCTCAGGCATAACTGCTGTTAAACAAGAGGAAACCACTGGTGAGCCACTCAGTGCTTGTTCTTATCCTGAAGCCATGGAACCTGGTATGGAAGCATGACCTGCATTTCCACAGGTCTGCAACAAAACCTATTCAGTGCTTCAACCGCTTGGAACATCAGGCAGCAGCAGGGCAAAACTCTGCCACCGATTTCATGCACGGACATAGGAAGCTGCTGCTGCTGCAAACAGGCCTGGACTTTAATTTAGCTGCCTAAACAGAGAGTCCTGATGAAGAGAAGAGTTTATATCCCCATTTAAAGAACTCTGCTTCACAAAAACCAAAGCCATTTTGTTTGATGTGGAACAAAGCTCCAGCTGTATGAGTTCATCAATCATTACCCAGTGGGGAAGCTTTCCTTCAGGATAGAGCTTTCTGATTTCTGTAACTGCAAAGTAGGCAGGTAACAAGCATGCATTCCTTTCCAAAATGTAGGCTACCACCTAGAAATGAAACACAGAGCAGCATAAGAGGCTTTGGATAAGGTTAACAGAGGTGTAGTCTGTCTACTAGTCTGAGGCAGCCCTCAGAAACAGATATAAGAATGAAAACCTTTTTCTGAATCACAGAACATCAGGGGCTGGAAAGGAACTTGAAAGATCATCTAGTCCAAGCCTCCTGCCACAGCAGGACAAGAGTAGTACTGAAGCTGTATTCTGAGAGTGCTAAGCTAGTTTAAACCCTGCTTTTAATTTCCCAAGTGTACATTAGATTTACTTAGCCTTAAGCAAACGACAGCTCTGTGTGTGCCTACCAAGCATGGAAAGCAAGCCCTGGTTTTACCCTCTAAGACATTAATCTCTGTCTTACACCCCATACATTTCACCTGAGGCAAGTCGAACCCTGAGCCTGACTCTCCTCTTAGAGATTATCTACAACATCCCCCCAAGCCCTTTGTTACCTGCATGAAATGCAATCACAGGAAAGAACTGGAGCACAAAGAGTATTTGCTGCTGAACTGCAACGCCTCCAGGGTCAGCCACCCCAGCTACTCAAAATCACCACTAACAAAGAAAGGAGGTCTGCCTTCTTCTCTAGTGACAAGACATAAAATGCAGTTACCTCTCTTGCTGCCAAGAGCTGCTGCACAACAGCTGAGCTGACAGTGTTGGGGATGGTCAAGATTTTCTCCAGGATCACTTTCAGCAGGTCACGCACACCCTGCAAGAAAGAACACACAGCTCGGAGCTGCAGAGCCCAGTCAGCCTGCAGCACACCCCCAGGGGGCCAGGCAAGGGCTGCAGACTGATCAGCTACTGGCTGCTAAGCGGCAGCAGGCAGACTGCTGCTGAGACACTGAACAGCAGTGTCACCTTGGTGTGCACCAGCAATGGTGTGGCCAGCAGGAGCAGGGCCGTGATGGTGCCCCTGGACTCAGCACTGGTGAGGCCACAATTTGAGTCCTGGGTTCAGTTCCCCACTACGTGGCCAGTGAGGGGCTGGAGTGTGTCCAGAGAAGGGCAACAAAACTGGGGAAGGGTCTGGAGAACAGGGCTGGCAAGAAGCAGCTGAGGGAGCTGGGGGTGTGCAGTCTGGAGAGTAGGCAGCTGAGGGCAGAGCTGATTGCTTTCGACAGCTCCCTGAGAGGAGGCTGCAGTGAGGTGGGGGTTGGGCTCTGCTCCCTAGTCTCCAGTGATAGGAGAGGAAATGTCCTGGAATTGTGCCAGGGGAGGGTTAGGTTGGAGATGAAAAATTTCTCTGCTGCAAGAGTGGTCAGGGACTGGCACAGGCTGCCCAGGGAAGTTGTGGAGTGCCCACACCTGGAGGTGTTGAAGAAACCTGTGGCCAAGGCACTTGGGGACATGGTTTGGTGGCCATAGTGGGGTTGGGTTGCTGCTTGGACCGGATGATCTCAGAGGGGTTTTCCAACCCAAAAAATATTTGTGATTCTATTATTCTATGGCACCAAACTTCTTATGATAATAGTTCAGCTGCCCTAGAAGTGGCAGTAATTGGGATGCATCAGGACATCCAACCTACAATGGCTTGTGTGGGTAGATCAATGTATGATGCTGTGGTTTTGTTTTCCACCAAACACACCCACCGGCTGCTGAGAGGATTGTCTCCAAGAGATGTATGGCTTCCTACTCCTGTTACCCTGCTCAGCTTTCAGGACCCTTTTCCTACACAGCAAAAGGAGCCAGAGCAAGTAGCAGAACTTAAAGCTTGTCAGTACTACTTTCCTATGTGTACCACTTCTGCAGCTGCATGAAGGTTAACCTGACACTGAAAGAGGGATGGCAGAGTGGAAAGAGGAAGACTTCCATTGTCCTACAGAGCTTTCTATGAAGGCAAAGCTCAGCTGTGACAAACCACTACAAGTGGTCCCACTGAAGTCTCTTCTCTTCCACTATCAGAGCAGATTGATGCATTGGATGGTTCTGACAGAAAACCATAAAAACAGAGCCAGAAAAGCAAAGTAACCACAGAATGTTAGGGGTCACAAGGCACCTCCAGACATCAACTGGTCCAAAGCAGGGCTGCCCAGGGCGGGGCACACAGGAACACATCCAGGTGGGACTTGAAAGTCTCCAGAGAAGGAGACTCCACAACCTCTCTAGGCAGACTACTCCAGGCCTTCAGCACCCTCACACCAAACAACTTTCTCCTCATGCTGAGACAGAACTTCTTGGGTTCCAGTGTGTGGCCATTGCCACACTATCACAGACAAGAGCCTGGCCCCTGCTTTTTGCTCCCCACCCTTCAGATATTTACAGGCATTGATAAGCTCCCTTCTCAGCCTTCTCTCTTCTCCAAGCTAAGCAGCCCCAGGTCCCTCAGTCTTTTGTCACAGGAGAGATGTTCAAGTCCCTCACAGCAAGGTGACTTAGCCTGAGGAAGGGCATGGGTGGCAGGTACCTTGTAGTCCACGCCGCCAATGATCTTCCGGACCAGTTTAAAGGTCAATGCCCACAGCTGTGTCCTCTCCCATTCCAGTGTATCAGAGTTGATCAGAGATTCACAAACCATCCTGGCAGAGGGTACAGTGCAAGAAAGAACCACAGCTAACAACCACGTGTTCCTCAGCAAGAATTTTACAACGTCCTCAGAACCCCCCTTCAGCGGCACAGCCTCTACACATCCCCTTCCTTAGCTCATCCCCACACAGCTTACCTGGGGGGCAAGAGTCCAGTTTCTACTGCCATTGCCAAGCAGTCATAGAGGAAAGAGATCCTTTTAGGGCTATGTTGGCTGTGAATGAATCTTACAATCCACTGCACACACTGTTCATGAGAGTCCTGCAAGAGCAGTGGAGAGGAGGGAGTGAAACAGGCTGTACAAATCAAGACAGTGTCCTACCATGAAGGGAAGAAAGCAACACAAGCACAGGGTTGTACCAGGCAGAGCTGTGCAGCTGTCCACCCCTGAAGCCCCTCCCAGCTGAAACACTGCTTTCCAAACTCCTGTTTTTCCCTACAGTCAGCTTTGGGTTTCCCAAAGCACAGAATTACACACCAGAACTGCTCTATATTTCTTTTTTTCCCTTATGTCTCAGAACCAGAGACAATGGCTTTGAGCTTGAGGAGGGGTGATGGAGAGTGGAGATGAAGAAGAAATTCTCTATAGAGGATGGTGAGACACTGGCACAGGTTGCCCAGGGAGGCTGTGGATGCCCCTGCCTGGAAATGTTCATTGTCAGGCTGGAGGAGGCCTTGAGCAAACTGCTGGTGGGAGGTCTCCCTGCCCATGGCAGGGGTAGGAACTGGCTGAGCTTTAAGGACCTTTCCAACCCATTCTGTGACTACCTTCTTTCCTCTTCACAGCTGCAATCAAACACAGTGAACAAAAAGACTCAATTACAGAACAGTGCCTAGACTGAACCTCTGGGAGGCCAGTTTTGACCCTAAGCATCTTTTTATCTCCTACTTATTCCCCTTATCTTCACTTGCACTGCAAACAAACTTCTGCTGAAAAACTACATCATCTCAAAGATGTCAAAACTTATTTTTCTTTAGCAAAGCCTGTTTGGATTTTCTACTGTGCCCCATCTGAAACCACATTTTGAGTGACTGGACAGAGACCTTAGAGCTTCAGTGTTTGCTAGGCAATATATCCCAATATATAAACCAAGAACATAAAGCACACACAAGCAACAAATTGAGTGCTAACCTGAGAAAGGCTGCTCCAGAACTGTCTGAAAGCACTCAGGCAGCTGATCAGTTTGGTTCTCTCATCTTCAGGGGTATCCATAAACATACTAATGGAAAGAAGAACATGACTTATTAGCAGTCCCCAGGGAAAGAGCACAAGCAGAAAGCCCCACGTACAGTCCGGCTCAAATAACCCGTCGTTACACTCACCCAGGAAAAGCTTCCTCAATCACCTCTGTTTTCTGTAAGAGAAAAAGCCAAGTGAGTTATTGTGGGAAGGTTTGCTGTGAGCACCACACCACCAGAATGAAACACAACTCTGTAAGCTGCACTGGTACAGAAGTGCATCAGAGAAAGACTGGGGAAATCACAGAATGGTTTGAGTTGGAAGGCACCTCCAAAGGTGATCCTGCCCAACCCCCTTGCAGTCAGCAGGGACATCCTCCACTAGATCAAGCTCCTCAGAATCTCGTCCAGCTTGACCTTTAAATATCTCCAGAGATGGGGCCTTAACTACCTCCCTGGGCAACCTGCTGCAGTGTTCCACCACCCTCATGGTGTAGAATTTGCTCCTCAAATCCAGTTTCATTTTTATGTTGCAGAACAAGAGCAGAGAATATCATCCTTCAGGTGATCTTGTTCAGTCCTAGAGCTACAGCTGCCTGTCACTGCCACTCAAGAGTTTTCTCCAGAGGCATCCTTGCAGGCGAACTCAAGAAAAGAGGGTCAGATGACTGGAGCACAAGGTGGATTGGTAACAGAGTTCAGGGAGTTGTGAGCAGCAGTGCAGTCCAGTCCAGTCATGGTGCTCCAAAGGGACCAATACTGGGTCCAACTTTGCTCAGTATCTTCATCAATAACCTGGATGAAGGGATTCAGTGGACTCTCAGTGGAAAGAGCCACACACCCTGACAGCTGAAAGGGCAAAACATACCCTGGGGTACACCAAACACAGCACAACCAGCCAGGTGAAAGAGGTGATGGTCCTGCTGTGTTCAGCACTGGTGTGGCCACATCACAAGTACCATTTGCCATTCTGGGCCCCCCAGTTTGAGAAGGATGTGGAGAGATCTTTGAAGGTGTCCAACAGGGAAACAAAGTGGGTGGAAGGGCTGGAAGGTACTGTGAGAGCAGCTGAGCTCTCTGGGCTTGTCTAGTTTACTGACAAGGAGGCTGAGGGGTGACTTCCTTGCTCCTATGGAGAAGAAGTGGAGAGGGAGGTGCTGAGCTCTTCTCCCTGGCACCCAGTGACAGATGCATGGGAATGGTTCAAGGCTGCATCAGGGGAGGCTCTGGCTGGACATCACGAAGCAATTTGTTACAGAGTGGCCCAACACTGGAAGAGGCTTTCTAGAGAGGCGGTCAATGCCCCAAGCCTGTCATTGTTTAAGAGGCATGTGGACAATGCCCATATTCGTGTGCCTGAGCTGCTGGGCAGCCCTCCCTGCTCAGGCAGTTGGACTAGATGACTGGAGGAGGTTCATCCCACCTGAAATACTGTTCCTCTGTTCTGCTGACCGACCAAACCACGCTTCACTCTGCAGGGACCTGCAGGCATCTGCAGCAAGAACCTGGGGGGGCCTCAGAGCTGCCTTCCAGCACCTGAAGGGATCCTGCAGGGGGGCTGCAGAGAGACTTTTCTTGAGGGTGTCCAGAGACAGGCCAAGGGGGTATGGTTTGAAGCTGAGGCAGAGCAGGGTCAGACTGGAGCTAAGGAAGAAGCTCTACCGCAGGAAGGTGGTGAGACTCTGGCACAGGCTGCCCGCGGAGGCTGTGGCTGCCTCCTGCCTGGGGGTGTTTAAGGCCAGGCTGGATGAGGGCTTGAGCAGCAGTCTAGTTGAGAAGAGGTGTCCCTGTCCTTGGTGGGGAGGTTGGAGCAGCTGATCTCTGAGGTCCCTTCCAACCTGAGCCATTCTGGGATGCTGCGTTTGGCTGCAGTCTGTGTATGTGCTCACACGCACAGAGCGAGCCCCGCGGCCCACCGGGCCCCGGCCGAGCCCCGGCCCGGCCTGCCCACGGCGCTGTGTCACGCTCCGGCGACGGACTCACCACCACCTCCTCGAAGATGCTCTGTAGCTGCGTCTCCATCGGCACCATGGGGATCGCCATACTGGCCGAGGCGAGCCCCGCGGCGGGCACCGCTCAGCCCTGCGGCGGCTGCAGATGGCGGCGCTCGGCCCCTGCCGCACCGGAAGCTGCAGCTCGGCTCCGTTCCCCGGGAAGCGGAGGCTCGGCCCGGCCGTTCCGCGGCACCGGCGTTCCGGGCGGCGCCAGCCGCTTCTTGCGGAGCGGGGGGACTCTGATCCCAGCCCTGATCCTGCCCTTGCCCCCATTCCTGCCCTTGCTCCTGCCTTTACCCCTGTCCCTGTCTCTCTGCCCGAGACCGGCAGCCCGTGCGCTTCCTGGCGAGGGAGAATGACGGAAGCGAAGGTGAAGAGGGCGAAAGCAGCGTCCGCTTAAAACCTGGGAGCGGAGTTTTGGTTTGGCAATAGCGGTGAGGCTGCTTCGGGGTTTGCAGAGAATGACTCCGCACTGCCCTCACAGTGAGGATCCCTTACGTTATTCTGAGACTGTTTGCTGCAGTAACTGTGAAGTTAGAGAATGATTCGTTCTCATAAAGAGACGTAAAGTTAGAATAAAGTGCATGGAATGAAGTGCGCTTACCTGGAACAGCACAGGCTGTGCTGTGTCGGGTCGGGCTCAACGTGAAAAGGCCAAAGCCGGACAGTTCTAAAGGGCAGAGGCTCTCGGGTAGAGCGTTTGCAGGGCTGTCAGGCCACGAGTTCTGGTCATGGCCGAAAAAGAAGATTCTTTCTCCGAGTGAGCAGCCAGTGTAGAGAGCTGAGGGGTCCTGGGGTGCTGCCCCTCTGCACAGCCCTCACCTGCAGCACTGCCTCCGGCTCTGGGAACTCAGCACAGGGACCTGGAGCTGCTGGAGAGGGGCCAGAGGAGGCCACAAAGATGCTCAGAGGCTGGAGAACCTCTGCTGTGGGGACAGGCTGGGAGAGCTGGGGCTGTGCAGCCTGAAGAAGAGAAGGAACCAGACAGACCTCAGAGCAGCCTTCCAGTACCTGAAGGGGCTCCAGGAGAGCTGGGGAGGGACTTTTGACAAGGGCTGGGAGTGACAGGATGAGAGACAATGGCTTTGAGCTGGGAGAGGGGAGAGTGAGAGTGGAGAGGAGGAAGAGACTGTTGAGAGTGAGGGCACAGAGTGCCCAGGGAGGCTGTGGACACCTCACAGACTCACAAAGTGTCAGGGGCTGGAAGGGCCCTTGAAAGCTCATCCAGTCCAGCCCCTGCCAGAGCAGAGTCACCTAGAGCAGATCACCTGGAAGCATCTCCCATCTGCTGGCACATTTGGAGGACGATGGAGAGTGGCAGAGCAGCGCCAGCAGGCAGCTCCCTGGGCACCGAGTGAGCAGAGCCGTGTGTGAAGTCGCAGCAGGCGTTGGGTAAATTGTGTGCTAGTTTGCAGCTAACTGGAGTATTTTAGTGAGAGAAATTAGATGAGAGGCTGTGAAAAGGAAACAGTGGGGATGCCTACTGCACCCATAGGCTTGCTGAGATGGATAAACACAAGAACACAAACATGGATAACGCAGCGTGGCTCTGTCGCAGCTGGTGCCTGTGCTTTTCTCCCTAGCCTGCTTCTGTGTAACTAGTTCTGCTTTCTAAGCCCCCTGGCTGGTCCTCCAACTCACCTCACATGTAAGGCAGACTCTGGGATAAGGTGGAGGGGTGGAAAGGAGGTGGAAGGGTGGTTGGTAGCCGCTCCTGGGGACTCTGGTTTCTGGGAGGGCTGCTGTGTTTCTGCATCACCTTTAACTTGTATATGTCTGTCCAGAGCTGTAAATACTGTAGCTATCTGCTCATCTGTTGTGCTGAGCTGTGAACATAGAACTTCACTCTTAACTCCCAGCTCAGCTGAGTCCAGTCTGGGTGATTTCATACGAGTGGGGGTGTGGGGAACATCCAAACCATCACAAATGGGCAGAGTGTGATCACATCTTGTTCCATGGGTAAATGGTTTTCTTTTACATCAGCAGGAGCAAACAGCTGCCCCAGGTGTCTGCAGTGATCATCCACACTCTGAGAGGTCACAGCTGCTGCTTCTGTAGCAGTGTGTGTTTAGAAGGAGGCTGGATGAGGCACTTAGTGCCAGGGTTTAGTTAATTAGAAGGTGTTAGGTTGGACTCAATGATCTCAAAGGTCTTTTTCTGTGCCTCTGTGTTGGCTTTGGCTAGGGTGGAGCTAATTCTCTTTGTAGTATGGTGCTGTGTTTTGGGTCAGTGATGGAGCAGTGCTGACAAGCAGCCCTCTTGCAGCCATTGCTGCTCACTGCTGACAGAGCTTTTAGGCCTTCTCTGCAAGCAGCGTGGGGGTGCGTAAGAACTTGAACGGGGGCAGAGCGGGGACAGCTGCTCCCAACTGACCAAAGGGAGCCTCCACACCATATGTCACTGTGCTCACCGATCTAGGGGGTGAAAAGGAGAGAAGATGTCATGGCCTGATCCTGTCCAATGTCGTTATTGATGATCTGGGCCAGAGGATTGAGTCCAACATCAGTAAGTTTGCAGATGACACCAAGCTAGGAGCAGCTGTGGAGCTGTTGGAGGGTAGGAGAGCCCTGCAGAGGGACCTGGCCAGGCTGGATGGGTGGGCAGAGGCCAATGGGATGAGACTGAACAAGGCCAAGTGCAGGGTTCTGCACTTTGGCCACAACAACCCCAAGCAGCACTACAGGCTGGGGACAGAGTGGCTGAGAGCAGCCAGGCAGAGAGGGAGCTGGGGGTGCTGGGAGAGAGGAGCTGAAGAGGAGGCAGCAGTGCCCAGGTGGGCAGCAGAGCCAATGGCATCCTGGGCTGGCTCAGGAGCAGTGTGGGCAGCAGGACAAGGGAGGTTCTTCTGCCCCTGTGCTCAGCACTGCTCAGGCCACCCCTGGAGTGCTGTGTCCAGTTCTGGGCTCCTCCATTGCAGAGAGATGTTGAGGTGCTGGAAGGTGTTGAGAGAAGGGCAGCAAGGCTGGGGAGGGGCCTGGAGCACAGCCCTGTGAGGAGAGGCTGAGGGAGCTGGGGGTGTGCAGCCTGCAGCAGAGGAGGCTCAGGGCAGAGCTCATTGCTGTCTGCAGCTCCCTGAAGGGAGGCTGTAGCCAGGTGGGGTTGGGCTCTGCTGCCAGGCAGCCAGGGACAGAACAAGGGAACAGAGCCTCAAGCTGTGCCAGGGCAGGTTCAGGCTGGATGTTAGGAGGAAGTTGTTGTCAGAGAGAGTGATTGGCATTGGAATGGGCTGCCCAGGGAGGTGGTGGAGTCACCGTGGCTGGAGGTGTTGAAGCCAAGCCTGGCTGGGGCACTTAGTGCCATGGTCTGGTTGGTTGGCCAGGGCTGGGTGCTAGGTTGGGCTGGACGAGCTTGGAGGCCTCTTCCAACCTGCTTGATTCTGTGACTCTGTTGGAGTCATGGCAGTTGTCTTCCCAAGCGACCATGTAGGAGCCCTCCCTTCCTGGGGGTGGCTGCACACCTGCCAGACCAAGTGCTGATGAATTCCTGATTTTGCTTTGCTTGTGCACACAGCTTTGCTTTCCCTGGAAAGCTGTTTCTCACTCCATTAATTTTCTCCCTTTAACCTCCCAGTTCTTCCTGCCATCTTCCTCTGGGCAAGTGAGTAAAGGGCTTTGTGGGGCCAAGCTACCCACTGAGGTTAACCCACAGGAGTGTTTGTCAGCACCCACTTTGGGCCCAAAGGGATTCTAGATTGGTAGGATCTGTAGTAAGAGGAAGTCTGCTAGAAATGATGAGAAGTGCTGTAGATGTGGAGCTTAGAGACATGATTTAGTGGTGACCAGGCAAGGTGGCTGAGTGGTTGGAATTGATGACCTTAAAGGTCTTTTCCAGCCAAAACCATTGCATGATCATGAGATGACAACAGAGTGGATCAGAATGTGCTGGACCGGACAGTGCTTGCCATGGGACTTGCTCCCCTTGCTCTAGGTTGGAATTTGGTGGTTGTCACTGGCTGCTCTCTGCTGTGGTGCTATTGCCTCTCAGCTGTGGTGCTATCATATCTTTGCTGTGCTGCTATCGCCTCTCTCTGCTGTGCTGCTATCACCTCTCTCT
>WAAF01013366.1:331595-395203 GCA_013400475.1 Tricholaema leucomelas
CTCTCTCTGCTGTGCTGCTATCGCCTCTCTCTCTGCTGTGCTGCTATCGCCTCTCTCTCTGCTGTGCTGCTATCGCCTCTCTTTCTGCTGTGCTGCTATCACCTCTCTCTCTGCTGTGCTGCTATCGCCTCTCTCTCTGCTGTGCTGCTATCACCTCTCTGGAAACACTTTGATAAAGGCTCTGGGCACGAGCCTACTCTGCCCTGTGCATCTGCCTTTCCTCTGAAAGCTGCTGCACTTGAGCTGAACTGTGATCTCTGAACAGATCCACCTCCCACCACCTGTGGCACCCCTGGATCATAAATCATAGGTCATTTGGGCTGGAAAAGATCTTTAAGAACATTTGGTCCAGCCATAGGTAATACTTCCAAGTCCACCATGAAACTGTATCTGCACATCTTTGCAGTACCATCGGGGATTGTGACGCTGCTGCTTCCCTGGGCAGCCTGTCCCCGTGGCTAACCTGTCAGTGACAAAGATTCTCCCTAATCCCCAGTTTAACCTCACCTGTTACAATGTGAGTCACTTCTCCTCGTCCTGCCATGTCATCTTGCTTGTTACTCGGGAAGAGACTGACCCTTGCCTTGCTGCAGTGAGCAAGAGAGGCTCCCCTCAGCCTCCTCTTCTGGGATGAGGACTGAACAACTCCTGTTCCCTCAACTGCTCTCCACCAGGCCTCTTCTCCAGAGCCTTCACCAGCTTAATTGTTCTTCTCTGCACGTGCTCCAGCCCCTCAATGTCTTTCCTCTAGCAAAGGGCCCAAAACTGAACATGGTACTTGAGGTGCAGTCTCCCTAGGGTACAGGGACAGACCCTCCTCTGGTCCTGCTGGTCACACTATTCTGGCCCTGGCCAGGCTTCTGCTGGCCTTTTTGGCCACCTGGACACATTGTGGCTCATATTCATTAGACTGTTAACAAACAGCTCCAGGTCCTTTTTCCCCAGGGGCAGCTTTGCAGCTAAAAGACTGCAGCTGGTGGATAAGTCTGTGCCAGGGCATGGACAAGGGGAGATGCTGACTGCAATATTCAACCTTAAGGCTTTGCTCCAAGGGATCAAGGAGACTGTATGGAGTCTCTAGAGCTCTGCCTCGTCAGCTGTTGAGTTGTGTGCTGTAGAAGTACTGTGGCAGGAACCACCTGAGCAGGGAACCAGCCTTACAAGAAGCTCTGCAAATGTGACACTATCTGAATAGGTTCTGGCAGCCATGAACTCCCTGGGCCACCTCTGCCAGTGTCTCACCACGCTCACTGCCAAGGATTTCTTTCTAATCTCCAGTCTCAGTCTCCCCTCTCCCAGCTCCAAGCCATTCACCGGAGTGCCATGACCTTTCCAATACCATGGGGAGTGGCTTGGCAACTTCACCCTCCAGTTGCCTTGGGACCTGTGGATGAGATCTCCTCAGGCCTCGTGGACTTGTGCACCTTCAGATTAAAAGTGGTTAACACTTTCTTTGAAGATAAGAGGTCCCCTGGCTGACAAGCTCTTACCAAGCAGTCGAGTGCTTGAGTTTCTGTCATATTTGCACTTTCTGGTTGGCAGCCTATTGCTCCTAATCTGCACTCAACACTGCTCTTATCTTGGAACGTGCCACGTGCTCTGCGCACAGATAATGCCTTGCAGCCTTTGACCTTTCTGAGTTTTCCTGCTTACTTTGGCTTCCTCAAAGCTTATGCTGCTGTGCAAGCCAAGATCTCATAAAAGCCCTAAGAACAAAGTGCATGCAGGCTTGAAGCAGGACTAGCATCTCAGCCACAGCTAAGCCTGCAGCCGAGAGGCAGAGCTGGTCAAAATGGAGCTTGAAGATGATATCATCAGGAATCAAAGCAGATATTTGGATGAGAGGTTTTCAAATCCAACAGAGTATGTGAAGAAGAAAAAGCTCCTGAAGTACCAAGTCACCTGTGCTGTAAGTAGCTGCTGCTCTCCAGGGCTGCTCAGTTTAGCAGCTCTCAAAGCTGAAGAACCCTTAGAGCTTTCCTAGCATTGGTATAACCATTCAGGGTAGTTTGGGCAGTGAGGCTTGAAGTTTCCTGCATGAATGCAGTCATTCTGCTGCAGAGTTCCAAAGTTCTCCTGGTACTCAGCAAGTGAATTTGCCTTTTTCTCCCCTTCCTGCTGGCGAGGAACTGCACTTTTCATCTAGCTCCGACAGCCTCGCAGTTCTGCCCAGCAAAGACATTGCTTGTGTACTTTATTTGGTACATCTGGGTCACAGAGATGTGTTTGAGGCCAAGGCAGCTTCAGTTCCCTTTTGTTTGCCTTTTGTCTTTGGATTTCTGATAAACAAACAAAAGCATCTCAGCAAGGTGCTGGTGAGCAGCACCCAGGAAGCACGGGGGAAGAGTTACCAACTGCTAGTGTCAGTCCCACACCTCCAATACTCTGTCAGCTCTTGCCACCTTGCCTGGGGCTTTAAGAGTGGTGCAGATGACTTCTAAAGAATCATGGGCAGGGCTTCTTGTGCCTTTTAAGTGGTTAAGCTTCTGTTCCTGCTCTGGCAGGGGTTTGGACTCCAATTCCCTTCCAACCCCTCACATCCTGTGAGGGGCCACGAAAGAAGTAAACGTTCATGGGTCTATATCTGTGTAAGCTTTTGCCTCTGCCAAGTGGAATTTAGGGGGAAATGGCAAATGCTGGGTTTAGAGAGACTCTAACCCAAGTGTTGAGAGCAGCCTCAGGAAAAGGATCAGGTTGTGTTCTTCAGCTCTGTCATCAGAACAATTTCACATAGCACAACTTCCTATTCACTGCTGCATTGGGCAAGGGTTGGATAAATGTGATGGAGATGCTGGAAATGGAGAAGATAACAGCCAGAGCAGAGGAGCAGGCAGCTCTGCCACTGAGGCTACAGCAAAAATCAATTCATGTAGGAAATAATGTGGGGGAAATGTCCAGCTATGAAGGAAAGTACTTTATACTTTAAAGAAGTACTTGCAAGAGTAGGATCAGTGCAGAGTCCTGCACCTGGGAAGGAAAATAAACTGCACCAGGACAGGCTGGGAGGTGACTGCTGGAGAGCAGCCTGTGGAGAAGGACCTGGGAGTGCTGGTGGGCAGCAACTTCTGCATGGACAGCAATGAGCCCTGGTGGGCAAGAAGCCAGTGGGGTCCTGGGGGACATTCAGAAGAGTGTGGCCAGCAGATCCAGGGAGGTTCTCCTCCCCCTCTGCTCTGCCCTGCTGAGACCTCACCTGCAATATTGCATCCAGGCCTGGGCTCCCCAGTTCAAGAGGGACAGGGATCTGCTGGAGAGAGTCCAAGGGAGGGCTCCAAGGATGCTGCAGGGACTGCAGCACTGCCTGATGGGGAGAGGCTGAGAGCCCTGGGGCTGCTTAGTCTGCAGAGGAGAAGGCTGAGAGGGATCTGAGCAATGTCTGCCAATAGCTGAGGGCTGGGGGTCAGGAAGGAAGGGACAGGGATAACCTCTGCTCACCTGTGCCCTGGCACAGGACAAGAGGCAATGGATGGAAACTGCAGCACAGGAAGTTCCACCTCAACATGAGGAAGAACTTTTTGATTGTGAGGGTCCAGAGCCCTGGCACAGGCTGCCCAGAGAGGTTGTGGAGTCTCCTTCTCTGGAGCCTTTCCAGTCCTGTCTGGTTGTGTTCATGTGTGACCTGTGCTGGATTCTGTGGTCCTGCTCTGGCAGGGGTGGGACTGGAAGATCTCCAGAGGTGCCTTCCAACCCCACACATTTGATGATTCTGTATTTACTGCAATCACAAACACAAGTTTTAGCACACATGGGAGGTAAAACCATGGTGAAGGTGATGAGTGATTGGTCCTCAGTGAATCCAGACCTGTTGGGCTGCCCTAGCCCCACTACCCTTCCTGCTCAGAAACAGTCAGCACTTTTCTAGCCCAGATGTGCCCTCTAACGCTCAGCCCTTGCTGCCTGGATATAGGATTGAGCTGCTGCCTGCACACCTGGCATCTCTCTTTGAGGGACTTCAGCATTTCTGCCACTTTGGGCAGTCTTTCCAAGTACACTTATCCTGTCTGCCTCTCTTACCCAGTTCTGTCACTCACTCCATTTCCATTCCCCACTTTGGGGGTGTTTCTCCTGCACAAAACCCAGGGAGGGAGCATTAGGAAAAAAAAAAAAGGTGGGGGAGAGAAAGAGTGAAGGAAATGATGTTGGCACTGCTGGTGCTCAGTGCTGCTTAGAGCGGAGGTCAGTGCCACGAGGCTGGGGAAGATGGCAGCGAAGCAGAAATACAGCATGCTTGAGTGCAGCAGCAGGAGGAGGCAGGGTGGGCTCTAGAAGGAGCCCCTGGGACTGTATGTGCCCAGAGGGAGAGCTGTGTGCCAACAGGAGTGCTCCGCTGCCTTGTGTGCCGGAACCTTCCTGTCCTGTGGGAAGGAATAATGTGCACTGAGATTGTGCTGGTGTGGAGCTGCCACCTGAGAACCATGCAACCCTCCCTGCTGCCACACTGCTGCCCAGTGTGGGCAGCTACAAGAAGTAGCAAAGAAAATAGGTGACTTGTGAGCAGAGATGGGCAGCAGGGAGCAGGCTGGTGACGTGCACTGGGTTGCATCCTACCCACACAGACGGGTTTTCAGCTCCTTGTGATGCCTGTGGGTGGTCTCAGCTGAGAGGCTCCAAATGGCCTGAAGCTGAGCTAGGGGAGAGTTAGGTTGGAGAGGAGGAAAAGAAGGATTTCCTGCAAAAGAGGTCAGGGACTGGCAGAGGCTGCCCAGGTTGGTGGTGGAGTCTCCATCCCTGGAGGCATTCCAGAAACCTGTGGCCATGGCACTTGGGGCCATGGTTTGATGGCAATGGTGGTGCTGGGGTGGTCATTGGACTCTGTGACCTTAGAGGGCTTCTCCAACCCAAAGAGCTCCACAGTTCTATGACTACAGAAGTGCTGAGCATGAGACTAAGCCTCTCTTATTTCTGCTTCATTTTGAATCTTAGTATTTGCTCATGCCTGGTGGTCCCCGGAAATGGGAGGAGACAACAGAAGGTGTTGGCTTGTGAGGAGTTGGCAGGATTATCATCCTTGTGGCTTTCCAGCTGCCTGCCTCAGAGTGGCTCCCATTTATAGAGTGGACATTACAGAGAAATCAGTGGTTTGTGAGCTATGACACCCCCAAAGAAACCAAACCACACAGCTGATTTCCAACTGGAGTAAATGCCCACAGAGGCTCCAAGGGTGGGTGTCAGGAGGGTGGGACCAGTCTCTTTTTAGTGGCAGCAGTGACAGCACAAACTTGAACATCAGAAGTTCCACTTAAAGATGAGGTGACAGAGCAGTGGCACAGGCTGCCCACAGAAGTGGTGACCTCCCTATCTCTGGTGACTTCCAAATCCCACCTGGATGTCTTCCTGTGTGACTTTCTCCAGGTGACCCTCGTGGCAGGAGGGTTGGACTGGATGGTCTGCAGAGGTCACTTCCAACCCCTCCCATTGTGTGTGACAGTTCATCACGACTGGGAGTTCTCCTCTTTCTTTCTGGCAGGTCCTGCTCTGTGCTTTGGTGGTTGTCTCTCTGGGACTAGGTCTAGGACTAGGACTGAACCGTGCAGCCCAGGAGCAAGGTATGTTTGTGGGACTTCCAGCATGGTAACCACTGGTCGAGGTCTTCAGCAGAGGCTCTTCTGTAGCACGATGCCAATGTGTGAAAATAAAGCCCATGCATTTCTCAAGCTTGGTTGGGTCAAAGCTGTGTACTCACAGTCTGTGCTTGAAAAACCTGCCCTGAGCTGATGCAGCACTTCAAGTGCCAGCCAAGACCTGAGCACTTGCTCCGTTGCAGCAAGCTGCCCAGCTGGGAAAAAGCCTTTAGCTCTGCATGGCCTCTACACAGTGGATGCCACAGCCCAGGCGTGGGCAGTGGCCCCTGCAAGAGCAAGGAACCTTTTTGCAGCTCCAGGAGAACTGCACCTGCTAACCTGAGTTATCTTTGGCTGTGGGAGTGGGCAAAAAGCTGGAGATGAGGTGCTCAGAGTGCTTCAGACAGTGTGAGCTGTCCCGGTGCAGGCTAGTGCGGGGCTGTGCTTGCAGGCTTGGGGTTCTCCTCGGGTGGGCTGCAGAAAGACAGAGCTTCCCCTGTGCCCTGCAGGAAGGTGTCTCAGCTGTGGTGTCTCCACCTCCACCAGGACCCTCATCTAAACTCTTTCTCTTGAGCAGAGCAATCAAATCTGCAGATTTGGAAGGGACTTTGTGAAGATTAAGCAGAGGTCTGGTCAGAGTCCCACTAAGACTTCTGGCCCTGCCCATCTCCTGAGGACTGCTTCCCACCCCACCCATGGCCCCGGGCCCCATTCCAGCCCCTGCCCCAGTGATGCTGCAGTAGCTCTGGTGTCCAGGCCCCCACAGCCATGCCCTGTGTGGCCATGGGTCCCTCTGAGCCAGGCCTACCCCCAGGCCACCAGCCATGGCCCTGCCCTCTGTTGGAGCATACCTTGCCCCGCAGAGCAGCGTGACCAAGGCGGTGCCACAGGGGCCCCAGGCGATTGAAGGCGAATTATGGCAGAGACTGTATTGGTCATTCAGCTCTCAATAAACACCCTCAGGGCACAGAGCACACACCTGCACATTGGCATCCTTAGTCAAGGACAATCGCTCCATCAGCATAACCACGCCCTGTGTTCCTCACTAGCAGGTGTCTGTTATCTGTCCGAGATAAGGTAGCCAGCAGCTGGCGGCAACACCCGCCTGTTATTATCCTTCTTCACTCTGCACCCCCACAGTCCTATCCCTGTGTCTAGGGAGCTGCCCACTGCCTGCTGTGCCCTGCTCAAGTAGTGGGATGGGCTGTGGCTGCCAGGCCCTGGCCGCAGGGTGTGCCCAGGAGAGCCCCTGCGCCATGCAGCCCCTTGGCAGGCACATTAGGGAACGTCCACAGTTCACCTTGCATCTACAGCCCACAGGAGATGCCACTTTCCCCCTCCTAATGCCAGGAGGGTGGGACACCTGGGCAGTGCCCCCTGTGCCACCAGTTCTGGGGAGTCCTGCCACAGGCTTTGGGTGAGCATGGCTCAAACAGCCACCAGGATCCTCACCATCCACAGTACTTCCTGCGGCTGTAGCTTTGCCTTCCTGACCCCTGTGCCAGTGACTGCAGGGAAAACTCGGCAGGAAGGAGATCCGGGAGATTGCTCAGCACACTCCTGCCCCCAGCCCGTGTCCATCACCCATTTCCCTCAGCTGTCTGGGCTGTCCCAGCACTCAGCCTTGCTGCCTTCTCCCCACAGCCAGCTGCAGACACAAGTGCCACGAGCCCCCCGGGACAGAGGTGCCAGAGTGCCGCTGTGACAGCGCCTGCCAGGAGCGCAGAGACTGCTGCTGGGACTACGAAGACACCTGTGTGGAGCCAAGTATGTGCCACTGCCCCCTGTGCCCTGGTCTTGGTGAGACTGATGGGGAAAGGATGGTACCCTCATCGCTGCCTGCAGCTCCCTGAAGGGAGGCTGTAGCCAGGTGGGGTTGGGCTCTGCTGCCAGGCAGCCAGCAACAGAACAAGGGGACACATCCTCAAGCTGTGCCAGGGCAGGTTCAGGCTGGATGTTAGGAGGAAGCTGTTGGCAGAGAGAGTGATTGGCACTGGAATGGGCTGCCCAGGGAGGTGGTGGAGTCATTGTGCCTGGAGGTATTGAAGCCAAGCCTGGCTGGGGCACTTAGTGCCATGGACTGGTTGATTGGCCAGGGCTGGGTGCTAGGTTGGGCTGGAGGAGTTTGGAGGTCTCTTCCAAACTGGCTGATGATATGAGTCTATGATTTTTTAAGCTTTCTTGGAGCTCACAAGCCCAAGGGAACAAAATTTAGGCTGCCTCCCCAGATTAGGGGGAAGAGTGAAATGGGTAAAACACCCAAACAGCCTTGAACTGATTTGGAAGTTAAAAAGTATCTTGAACAATAAATAAAAGGTATTTAAGGTAAAGGAAGGTTACAGAGCTGTAAGGGACCAAGCTGGACAGCAGTGGATTCTCTGGATTGGGATGGATTTTGTCCTTGGAGGCAGGAGGCAGCAGGGCAGGCCAGGAACAGCAGCAGCAGGGAGATGCTGCAAAGGTGAAGGCAGGCACAGGAGAGCCAGCAAGAGGTGTGCTGGGTCTTGAACAGGGCTGTGGGCAGGAAGTGGGAATGGGATCAACTTTGACCTGGGGGGTCCTGCCCCAGGAGGGGCCAGGGACGGCTGGGGTCAGGTTCCCAAAGCACTCTCCAAGCCCAGGAACAAGGGATCAGTTGTGCTGCTCCTCCAGGCAGAGGAGGTGTGCGAGGTGCCCGAGGAGCAGGGCAGCCCAGCTGCTCCTGCACGCAGCTGCCAGGGGGCAATGAGAGCACAAGCACTGGCAGGACACAGACTCCTCCTGTGCCTTTAGCAAAGCTTACCCTGTGCTTTTGTCCCCCGCAGACAACAAAAGCACTTGCAGGGCACATTTCCTGTGCAGGTGAAGCTGTGGGCTGAGTGCAAGCAGAGGCCATCAGTGATCCTCGTTCAGGGCCCTGGAATGCTACTGCTGCTTCGAGTCCTGGGCTTGGAGGTGTGCAGCTGGCTCCCAGCCGACCGGCCAGGCAGAGAGGCTGCACAGCTGCTTGGTGGAGAAGGACCTGGGGGTGTTGACTGACGGCTGAATGAACATGAGCCAGCAGTGTACCCAGGTGGCCAAGAAGGGCTAAAGCATCCTGGCCTGGATCAGGAATAGTGTGGCCAACAGATCCAGAGATGGGATTATGCCCCTCTGCTCAGCACTGCTGAGGCCACTCCTCACATACTGAGTTCTGGTTTGGGGCCCTCTAAGAAGGACATTGAGAGGCTGAAGCATATCCAGAGAAGGGCAGCAACACTGGGAAAGGGTATTGAACACAAGTCTGGTGAGGAGCAGCTGCGGTACCTGGGGGATGTTGTCTTCAGAAGAGGAGGCTGGAGCCAGGATGGGGTTGGGCTCTTCCCATGTGCAATAAGTGGCAGGACATGAAGAAACAGCCTCAGGCTGTGCCAGGGGAGGGTCAGGTTGGATATCAGGAACAATTTCTCCCCAGCAAGGGTTCTCAGGCACTGGCACAGCTGCCCAGGGAGCTGCTGGAGTCCCCTTCCCTGGAGGGGTTTCATAGTTGCCTGGATGTGGTGCTGAGGGAGGTGGTTTGGTGGCAGTGGTTGGCAGCTGTGGTGGAGCTGTGAGCTCTGGGGGAGTGGCTGCACTGGATGGGCTCAAAGGTCTCTTCCAACCTCAGCAGCTCTGTGGTTCTGAGGTCAGACCCTTCTCCAGTTACTCTCTCTGCTCTCACAGCAGCTGCTCAGATGTTTTTTCATCCTTCTCCCTCTTTCCACCTCCTTCAGCCCATGTATTTTGAAATCTGTTGGGATTCATGAGCAACAGCAGGAAGAAGGAGAACTGTGGCTTTGAGTATTATTTTTACTTTTAATCTTCCTGGAAGGCATCCAAGAGGGTAACCTTGGGACACCTCTGTAAAATAAATTATTCTGTGACTCTGTTACCACTCAGTGACCCAGAAGTTGGCTGAAGGTGTTACAGGAAATCCTGAGCTTTCCTTTCAAGCAGGATATGCAAAGTATAAGGAAAGGTTTTGATTTTTCAAAAACAAAACAGATCCCAGTGTGAGGAACCTCACACCCAAATCCCAACCTCTGTCTCCCCACCTGCAGCCCGCTCCTGGAGGTGCACTCGTTGGCGCTGCGGCGAGGCGCGCGTGGCGGGCAGCCACTGCTCCTGCTCTGATGACTGCCTGCAGAGACAGGACTGCTGTGCCAACTACTACAGTGCCTGCCAAGGTACATCGGGAGCAAACCCACGGGTACAGAAAGCGTCCTCTGAAGTAGACAGTTGGGCAGACATGGCAAATGTAAAGGCAAATGCCTTTGTTTCTCCAGGTCAGAGCCTGGCAGTGACAGCTCAGGCAGTGAGGTGAAGCTTTGGGCATTTTTAACTAGGCAGAGCAATGAGAGAGCCTCCTGCAGTGTTTGGAACGAGGCAGAAGTGCTCCCACTGTGCGCATGTGGGGTTGTCTCTTCCCCTTCCCCATCCCCTTTCCTTTCCTTTTCTTTCTTTTCCCTTCCTTCCTTTCCCTTCCCTTTCCTTTCCTTTTACACTTCCTTTGCCTTCCCTTTTCCCCTTCTCTTCCCTTTCCCCCTCCCCCAGGTTCAGCTTCCATAGCGATTTCCTCTCAGCTTTGCCTGTCTGTGCTGTGAATGTGTTTGCCTTTACCCTGCCTTAATTGCCCACATCAGCCCTTCAGGGTTTCAGGGCTTAAGAGGATGCACTACATTGTTTCTGAAGGTCTCTTCAGCCCTACGTTGCTGTAGTTCTCTGCTGAAGCAGATAGAGTAGCAGGAGGAGATCTCAGAAGTTAACCAGGAAGCTCTTGTTTGAGTGATGTCTCCAAATGCTGCCTCAGTGCTTTCTTTGGTCCCCTTAGGTGAGCTGCCCTGGGTAGAAGAACCCTGTGAATCGCTCGAAGCTCATCAGTGTCCGGCTGGGTAGGACAAGATCATTTTGTCTCCTTAGCAAACCAAGTTGTTGTGACTGTCAGAAATACTCCAGTGGCCTGAAGCAGGATTTTGTCTTTGCTGAGAATGAGGTTTCTGCCCTTGAAGATACCCTGCAGGAGTGGTTTGTGGCTGGCTAGTAATGGTTTGCCTGTCTAAGACCTTTCTCACTTAGCTGCACAGTCATTTATCATTTACAGTTTAGAGCAGAGTGCAGGAGTTCAGACTGAAAGTTAGCTTGAAAAGGTCTGGAAAAGTGATTAGAGTTACTTCAAAGCTCACCTCTCACAAACTGATCACAGTCCTGCCTGTGTTCCCCTGTTGTAGCTGTGATAATGCACAGAGGTCACCGAAGGTGAGCTGTCAGAGCTGACTGTGACTGCAGTGCTTATCTAAGTTACAGGGCACTGGTTACTTGAATGACCTGTGAGGGGAAAGGAGTGCTGGAAGGGAAGCTGTGAAAGCAGCCTTACACCTGCAAACATGCAAACAGGACCATTCTGATGGCTGCCTGCAGGTCAGAGGACCACAGAATGGCTCAGCTTGGAAAGATCATCTACTACCAGCCCCTGCCTCAGCTAGACTCAGCTGCCCATGGCCATCCAGCCTGGCCTTGAACACCCCCAGGCAGGAGGCAGCCACAGCCTCCCTGGGCAACCTGTGCCAGGCTCTCACCATCCTCACACTGAAGAATTTCTTCCTCAGCTCCACTCTAACCCTGCTCTGCCTCAGCTCCAAACCATTCCCCCTTGGCCTGTCTCAGACCCCCTCAGCACAAGTCCCTCTGCAGCCTTCCTGCAGGATCCCTTCAGGCACTGGCAGCAGCTTTGAGGTCCCCCTGGAGCCTTCTCCTCTGCAGGCTGCACACCCCCAGCTCCCTCAGCCTGTGCTCACAGCAGAGCTGCTCCAGCCCTTGGAACATCTTCGTGGCCTCCTCTGGCCTCACTCCACAGCTCTGTGTCCTTCTGCTGGGGATACCAGAGCTGGAGGCAGGGTTGGAGGTAAAGTCTGAGCAGAGCACAGCCAAGGGGCAGGATCCCCTCTCCTGCCCTGCTGCCCACACTGCTCTGGCTGCAGCCAGCACACAGCTGCCTGCTGGGGTGCATGAGGGCACTGCTGGCTCCTGGCGAGCTGCTCAGCAGCCAGTGAAGGGCCTGGCACATCTGTGTGAGGAGGAGAGGCTGAGAGCCCTGGGGCTGCTTAGCCTGGAGAGGAGAAGGCTGAGAGGGGATCTGAGCAGTGGTTACAAATAGCTGAGGGCTGGGGGGCAAGAAGCAGGGGCCAGGCTCTGTGCAGTGCTGTCCTGGGGTAGGACAAGGAGCAATGGACACAAACTGGAACCCAGGAGATTCCACCTCAAGATGAGGAGAAACTTGTTTGGTGTGAGGGTGCTGGAGGCCTGGAGCAGGCTGCCCAGAGAGGCTGTGGAGTCTCCTCTGGAGACTTTTAAGCCCCACCTGGATGTGTTGCTGTGTGCCCTGCCCTGAGTGACCCTGCTCTGGCGGGGGGCTTGGACCGGATGAGCTCTGGAGGTCCCTTCTGACCCCTACCAATCTGTGGTTCCATGATTCAGTGATTCTGTTTGCTCTCACAGTTGAACTACTCATTTGCTGTGACATTGTTTCTCAGGAATGCCTTTGTTGGTATGTTTGGTTTATGGATGTATGTGTGACAGATACAGAGAGAGACACATATATGTACCTGGAGATGCACATTGTGGTACAGGTGTTGTTAGCTCTACAGTTCTGCATGTGTACTGCACAGAGGTATCTGTTTGTTACTGTGAGATCAGTGCTGGGGAGGAAATGGGAATTCTGGATCCTGCTTTCAAGAGTAAAACTTATGTTTTAACTATGTTTATGCTTTACAAGTCACCAACTCTCTAAAGTCCTTTCCCACAACAGACTCCTATTTTCTTGCAGGTTCACCCTCCCACCGCTTATCCTCTTCTCCATGGATGGCTTTAGAGCAGAGTACTTGCAAACCTGGGCTTCCTTGCTGCCCAATGTGGAGAAATTCAGTAGGTGACTCAGAGTGCTTTGACTTGTTTGTTTAAAAGCCTGCAGTCTTCCCAGTCCTTTTTGCTGCTGTCCTGCACAGGTGTTGCTCAGCAAGGCCAGAAATAGCCCAGATCAGCTCTCCCTCATCAGTTGTGTCTTTTCATTGTAGTATGTTCTCCATTCACCCTTCCATTTGCAAGGCCTCAGATACAGGGCAGCAGCCTTTTCTCAAATGAATAGTTTGAAATACACATCCAAATACAACCTAAGACTGAAAAAAAGGTCCAGAGAAGGATTTCCTGCATTCCTGGTACTCCACTGACAAATTCTAGCTGGTAAGGAGGTCATGGCTAAGGCATAGTATGAAGATAAAATGTTCTGGGGTTCCTGGGAAGCTCTCCTCAAAGCTGCACTTTGTCAAGTCAGATATTTTAAGATATTAAGTACAAAAGTACTTCAGTTAAAAGAAGCATCTTAGAGTATTTCAGTTAGTGCTACTGTAACTAAATGCAGTGTAACCTACTTATTGGTGTCATCTTGGAAGGCTTCTGTGTAATGAACATCAAAGGGCACAGCAGATGCTGTCTGAGAGAAGAGGAACCAACTTCTAATTTATCTGAGCTCCATCAGTCTTACTAACAGGCATTAGCTTTAGAGGTCTGACTGTCCCCAAAGCATACAGCAAGTGTCTTAAGAGGACCTAGGACACCTGATTTTATGTCCTCTGGAGTCAGGCCCAATGGTTATGATGGAGATGGACCATATGGTTACGATCATTCCTGTGAGACCTCCTCTGGAGTCCTGAGCCTAGCTCTGGGTCCCCGAGCACAAGGACATGTGGAACTGTTGGAGTTGGTCTGGAGGTGGTCATGAAGATGATCAGAGGCCTACAACACTGTGAGCATAGACTGCAAGAGTTTGGGCTGTACAGCATGGAGAAGGCCTAGAGCACCCTTCCAGAACCTGAAGAGAGCTACAGCAGAGCTGGAGAGGGACTTTGACAAAGGCTGAGAATGACAGGATGAGGAGTAATGGCTTCAGGCTGGAAGAAGCTGGATTTAGATTGGACATTAGGGAGAAATTTTTCTTCATGAAGGTGCTGAGGCACTGAGCAGGTTGCCCAGAGAAGCTGTGGAGGCTCACAAGGTTCAAAGTGCAAGGTCCTGCACCTAGGCTGGGGCAACGATCCCAGGCTGGGGTGCTGAGACTGAGAGCAGCCCTGCAGAGAAGGCCTTGGGGGTGCTGGGAGATGAGAAGCTGGGCAGGAGGCAGCAATGGGCACTGACAGCATAGAAGATCAAGAGCAGCCTGGGCTGCATCCAAAGCAGCGTGGGCAGAGATGGAGAGAGGGGATCCTGCCCCTCTGCTCTGCTCTGGGGAGACCTCACCTGCAGGGCTGGGGCCAGCTGTGGGGCTGATACTCAGCAGGAACTGTCTGGAGTGGTCCTGTCTGTTCTGAATACCTCATGTTCTGCATCTGCTCATCTGAAAACTGTACCTGGCTGCTACTTAGCCTGCTTATTAGTGCAAAAGTTCTGATTTTTGTTGTCCTTCTGACTTTGGAAGGAACTTGAATCATGAAGGAGTCACACACGCAGGAGCCTGTGCTCAGTGCCAGTCCTCTGAACCAGGTGAAAGGGAAATACCAAACAGACCAAAGGCCACCTGGATGTTCCCAAGAAATCCTTGCCAACAAGAGCAGAGCTTACTCAGGACTGTTCATGTTTTTGCTCAGCTCCCTCCATTGGTTATGCACATTCACAGTTCTGCTTCTCAGAACTCTACAGGGGAAAGGAAGGGAAGTTCTTTCTTTGCAAAGGACAACGAAGCAAAGCACTGATTTGTAACATGAACTATTTCCTCCCTCCTGACTCCATTAACCCAGCAGAGCTACTCAGCCTGTTACAGAGGATACAGACAGTGCAGGTAGCTCCTTCACCCCTCCAGAGGAATCCAGCCAGAGCCAGGCTGGTTCTCTCATGCCCTTGTCAGTTTTCCAGCCCTTCTTTAAACACTCTTTAAGCCTTTTTTTCTGTACCACACTGACTAACTTCAGGCTCTCCTTGTTCAGCTGATCTGTAGTTCAAGCCAGTTTGCTGTTGTGTGGCTGGAACACTCTGCAGCAGAGTGTGCTTGGGGCTCCTCCAACCAGAGCTAAGGGCACAACTACTGCTCCAAGTTAGTGAGACTGAGAAGTGGCATTAAGGCATCTTACACTCCTCTGGGTAAATACACTGGGAGCTGCACTAGATTGGATCCAGTGCAGCAGAGTGTGTCCAGCAGATCCAGGGAGGTTCTCCTTCACCTCTGCTCTGCCCTGCTGAGACCTCATCTTGAATACTGCCTTCAGTTTTGGGCTCCCCAGTTGAAGAGGAACAGGGATCTGCTGGAGAGAGTCCAAGGGAGGGCTACGAGGATGATGAGGGGATTGCAGCACTGCCTGGTGAGGAGAGGCTGAGGGACCTGGGGCTGCTTAGTCTGGAGAAGAGAAGACTGAGAGGGGATTGAATCAATGTCTGTAACTATCTGAGGGCTGGGGGTCAGGAGGGGGGGACAGGCTCTGCTCACTGCTCCCTGGGATAGGACAAGCAGCAACGGATGGAAGCTGCAGCACAGGAGGTTCCAGCTCAGCACAAGGGGGAACTTCTTGACTGGAAGGGTCCCAGAGCCCTGGCACAGGCTGCCCAGAGAGGTTGTGGAGTCTCCTTCTCTGGAGCCTTTCCAGGCCTGTCTGGATGTGTTGCTGTGTGACCTGAGCTAAATTGTGTGGCCCTGCTCTGGCAGGGGGTTGGACTCAGGGATCTCCTTGGGACCCTTCCAACCCCTGGCATCTGTGAGCCTGAGATCCTGTAAGTTGGGTGCTGCACTGGATTCAATCTACAAATCGGGGGCTGCACTGGATTTGCTAATTCAGTTGGGAACCACACTGGAGTTGATATTTAAGTTGAATACTATAGTGAATTTGATAATTCAATTGGATACCTCACTGAATGTGATATTTAAGTTGGGTACTACATTGGGTTTGGTAGCTGAGTTGGGTACCAGACTGGACAAAGGTGTTGCAAATATTCAGGCATGGAAGTGCCTCAGAATTGTGGAAGTGATGAAGTATTTGGAGATGAAGGTTGGAGCCCTGGGGTGGAATTCACTCCAGAGCAGGACAGCTGCCTTTGGGGGTGTTCTTGGAGGTGTCTGCATGTGAGGAGTCTCCATGCTCCTTGTAGTCAGTGCATTTGTGGCTAATACTCAGCGAGCAAGTGAGCTCAGGCGGCAGGCAGAGGGTGCCACAGGACCAACTGTAGCCTTAACCTGATACTCTTCAGACGCTTGTGCTGTATCCTGGGCCATGTTCAGCAGTTGTGCCAGGAGGGCACAGATCTCCTCGTGATCTGCATCAAAGCTGCCAGCTCTCATGCAGCTCTCTTTGGTAACTGAGGATATCTCAGCTGGCACCAGGCATCAGTGCTTAAGCAGCCGGGTCCTGCCAAGCATCAGGTCACCAGGCAGCTCTGCAGAGCGTACTGCTCAGGCTGACCTGAGGCCTCAGTCTCATTGCACAGACATCCTCCTAGTGCCATCTTGGGTCTCAGAAGTATCTGAGACATGCATCCAGGTAGGCAGGCAGGATGTGGAAGCAGCATCTGAAGGGCAGGCAGGATCAGTAAAGATGACTCAACTGACCAGCTGGTGGTGTTCCTCAGGGATCTGCATGGAGGGCATTTCTGTTTGACATCTTTACTGAGGACCTCGATTCAGGCACAGAGAGTGTCAGCAGAGTCTGCAGATGACACCAAGTGAGGTGGCAGTGCTGGCTTGGATTAAAACTGCTGTGTCCAGCAGGAGCAGGGAGGGGATTGTGCCCTTGGTGAGGCTTTGGGGAGGCCACACCTTGAGTGTTGTGTTCAGTTTTGGGCACCTCAATACAGGAGAGATGTGGAGGTGCTGGAGCAGGTCCAGAGGAGGGCAGGGAAATACAGGAGAGATGTGGAGGTGCTGGAGCAGGTCCAGAGGAGGGCAGGGAAGCTGTGAAGGGCCTGGAGAGTAAATCTGATGAGGAGGAACTGAGGGAGCTGGGGATGGTTGGTGTGAGGCAGAGGAGGCTGAGAGCAGAGCTCATTGCTGTCTACAGCTACCTGAAGGGACACTGTGGAGAGGCTGCTGCTGGGCTCTGCTCACAGGTAGCTGGAGACAGCACAATGGGGAATGGCCTCAAGCTGAGGCTGGGGAAGTTTAGACTGGACATTAGGAAAAGGTTTTTCATGGAGAGAGTGGTCAGGGACTGGAATGAGCTGCCCAGGGAGGTGCTGGAGTCACCCACCCTGGGTGTGTTTCAGGGTGGTTTGTTTGCAGTGTTTGGGGCTGTGGTTTAAGGTGACTCTCACAGAGCAGGGTTCTAGGCTGGGCTTGGTGCTCCTGAGGGGCTGTGCCAGCCTGCGTGGTGCTGTGATGCTGTGACCCATGCAGGCTTTAGGCAGTGTCCAGGCCCTGCTGGCTGCAGTGGGGCAGGAGGCTCAGCTCACAGGCAGACACTGGACCCGGGGGGGACATTTCCTCCCTAGGCACTGGGCTGTCGTGGGGCTGTGATTGTTTTGTGACTCAGCTTTCAAACACGTTCTAAACAAATGAGTATTGCTTCCATCTGTTGCAGAAAGATGTGGCACACACTCCAAGTACATGAGAGCTGTTTACCCCACCAAAACCTTCCCAAACCACTACACTCTTGTCACAGTAAGTGAATTTGCTGCTTTGTCTCTGCATTGCCTGGGTGGCACAGAAAGGATAGAGGGCAGAGAAAGCATCTGCTGGAGCAGGTCCCGAGGAGGGTGACAAAGGTGATAGGAGGGCTGGAGCACCTCTCCTACAGAGACAGCCTGGGGGAGCTGGGGCTGTTCAGCCTGGGGAGGAGAAGGCTTCCAGGACACCTCAGAGCTGTGTTTCAATATCTGAAGGGGACCTACGGGGGGGCTGGGCAGGGACTGTTCTGAGGAGCTTGGAGCGATAGGATGAGGAGCAATGATTTGAAACTAGAGCAGGGTAGGTTTCGGTTGGGCATTAGGCGGAAGTTCCACACCATGGAGCACTGGGACAGGTGACCCAGAGAGGAGGTGCAGGCCTTATGCCTACATGCTCAGGGCCTGAGCACCCTGCTCTGGTTGGAAACGTCCCTGGGCAAGATGAGCCTTGAGCATCCCTTCCACAGCAATGCATTCTGATTCTGTGACTTCCTGCTGCCAGTCTTTTTTGTGGGCCATGGGAAGTCAAGCTACAGGGGTACAAGGGGAGGCAGATGCAGAGATACTCCAGGAGGGAATGGTCTGTGTGGCTGCATCTGCTGTCTGATCCTGGGCTGCCTTCTGGTTGTTCCTGCTCTTTGTCAGCCTGACTAGATCCAGGCGAGTGTGGGTAAGGACACAGCCAGGTGATGAGAGGTGGGAAGGGTCTGGCAGCTGATGTACAGCCACAGGACATATATAGTGTGTTACAGCACCTTGGGCTTGAGCTGAGCTGGGCAGAAGCCAGGGACACTCCAGGGGTATGGCCAGGCAGGCTGCATTCCTTGGCAGGAATCTGGGGCTCTCAGAACTGTTCTGTTTCTGAGATCAAACAGCCCTACCAATCCTCCAGCAGTGTGCACCAGCTGAGGCTCTCTGGAGCCAAGGTTCAGCAGGCTTTGTCTGGTCTCCCTGTGCAGGGGCTGTATCCAGAATCCCATGGCATTGTTGACAACAGCATGTACGATGTGAAGCTCAACAGGCACTTCTCGCTCTCGGGGACGGAGAAGTTCAACCCTGCGTGGTGGGCAGGGCAGCCAGTAAGTGACTGCTCCTTTGTGGCCAGACTGCTTAGCTGACAGCCTGTTGGTAAGGTCCCCTCTCAGCCTCCTCTTCTCCAGACTGAACAGCCCCAGGGCTCTCCTCTCAGCCTGTCCTTGCAAGAGCTCTCTGCTGGCCTTTCTCAAGCACTCCCTCTTCAACTGGGGAACCCAGAACTGGACGTAGCACTCCAGATGTGGTCTAACTAGGGCTGAGTAGAAGGTGAGGAGAACCTCCCTCCACCTGCTGGCCACACTCTCAGTGCTCCCTTCTTGGCCACATTGCTGTCCCATGGAGAACTAATTGTCAACCAGGACTCCAAGCTCTTTCCCCATGGAGCTGTTCTCCAGCAGGCCAAGCCCTGACTTTAATTCTGCTAATTCTGACAATTAACATTTCCACTCAAGGTAGCAGTCAGTAAAAAGACTTCCATAGTTTGGCTAGTACTGGAGTCTGGTGGCTCTCTGGCCACAGGAAACCACTCTCAATCTTTGATGTGGATTTATCATGAGGTATTTTATTGCTCCAAAAGGAAACCTGAGCATCCACACCCAACTGATAGCAGTTCACAAGTTGGCTCGCTCAGGCCAGGCAGGTGTCACTGAGGAAGAGACTGGCAAAGAGCTGTGCACCCAGCGAGGTGACCACACACACATGTGCCACATGCCATTGACAAACCCACACTGCTTGCACCTCTGGGCATGAGGCAGTAGTGCTAGTTACCAGTACTGCTGGCTGCAAGACATCCCAAATGCATGTGCCATGCAGTGAGGGTCAGTGCCAGGGACATCTGCTGCAGAGAGTCCAAGGGAGGGCTACAAGGACTGCGGCACTGCCTGAGGAGCAGAGGCTGAGAGCCCCGGGGCTGCTTAGGCTGCAGAGGAGAAGGCTGAGAGGGATCTGAGCAATGTCTATCAGTAGCTGAGGGCTGGGGTCAGGAGAGAAGGGACAGGGACAGCGTCACCTGTGCCCTGGGATAGGACAAAAGGCAGTGGATGGAAACTACAGCACAGGAAGTTCCATATCAATGTGAGGAAGAACTTGGCTGTGAGGGCCCAGAGCCCTGGCACAGGCTGCCCGGAGAGGTTGTGGAGTCTCCTTCTCCGGAGCCTTTCCAGCCCTGCCTGGATGTGTTCCTGTGTGCCCTGTGCTGGATTATATCACAAGGTCACAGGATGTTAGGGGTTGGAAGGGACCTCCAGAGAACATCAAGTCCAACCCACCTGCAAAAGCAGGATCATAGGATCTAGGGAAGGGAGGGGAAGTGGAGAGGGAGGGGAAAGAGAGGGGAGGGAAGGGGGAGGGGACAGGGAGTGCAGGGGAAGGGAGGGAAGGGTAAGGGGGAGGAGAGGCCTTAACCACAGCAGCTGAGGGAGCTGGGTGGTTCAGCTTGGAGAAGATCAGGCTGAGAGGAAGACCTCATTGCTGTCTACATCTCCCTGAGAGGAGGCTGCAGTGAGCTGGGGCTTGGGCTCTGCTCCCAGATAACAAGTCACAGGGTGAGAGGAAATGGCCCCAAGTTGCACCAGGGAAGGTTCAGGTTGGATATTAGGGAACATGTCCTTACCAAAAGGGTCATCAGGCAGTGGCCCAGGATGCCCAAGGAGGTGGTGGAGTTCCCCTCCCTGGAGGGGTTTAAAAGACGTTTGGCTGAGGAGCTTAAGGACAGGGTCTGAGAGTTGTGCACAGGGAGATGTTAGGTTGTGGCTGGGCTTTTCCAAGCAGGCAGTTCTGTGACTCATGTTTCTTCAGCATGCATGTGTAGGAAACCAACTTCAGATCAGGGATGGCCTTTAGGCAGCTGTGTGTGTGACAGGAGAAAGAGAAATGCAAACTTGCAGCCCATTTTCTCATCCAATTCTGAAGCTTGGCTTTGGTGAGCTGTAAATGCCTCCAAATAATGTTTGTATCTTTACCCTTAGATATGGCTGACAGCAATGTACCAAAACCTGAGAGCAGGCACCTACTTCTGGCCAGGCTCTGATGTCCCTGTTAATGGATCCTACCCCACCTACTACCACCTATTCAACAGGTAAGGTTGCACAGGGCTTGCAGGAAATCACTGCAATTACTCTGAACATCCAAACGGCCTTTTGGCAGGTGAGGGAAGTGGAACTGAAGATGTTTAGAGGACAGCCTGAGAGGTCAGTGCTGTGCCTTGGCATCCTATGTCATGGAACCATCACCCAGCCTGGAAGGGACGTGGAAAGCTCATCCAGTCCAACCTCCTGCACTCAGCAGGGACATCCTCCACTAGAGCAGGTTGCCTGGAGCCCTGTTGAACCTCACCTTGACAGCACAGCCTGGATGGGACACTTAGTGCCATGGTCTGGTTGATTGGACAGGGCTGGGTGCTAGGTTGGGCTGGATGAGCTTGGAGGTCTCTTCCAAACTGGCTGAGTCTATGATTCTATGTCTCTGTGGCTAGCACAGTTCTGCAGTGCTGTCTGGGTCAGCCCTCAGCAAACAGCTGAGCACTGGAGGTAGCTACCATAAAGCTGGTGCCTGGGGGAAAGCAGAGCTGCCAACGGCCAAAATCCTGCGCCGCCGCAGACAGATTCCTCACTTGCTTTGAATGATGACAGCTCAAGGTCTGTGCATGCTGGAAAGAACAGGAACTACTCTGGGCTGTACTTCAGCTTTATGGCTTGAACTTGGAATCTCTTTTTAACATGAATTTAACTAGAACTGGAGTGCTCCCAGCACCACCAGGTGTTTGTGGTGGCCAGGCCAGGATCCATCTGATTTACCAGCAGAAGTGAGAAGATGCATTTGGCCAAACCTGAGAAGAGCAGCACTGACTGCTGGTACCTTGCTGAATGGCATCAGTCTTGAAATCATAGAATCCCAGAATGGTTTAGGTTGGAATGGACCTCAAAGCTCATCCAGTTCCAACCCCTCTGTGCCACAGGCAGGGACACATCCCACTAGAACAGGTCACTCAAGGCCTCACCCAACCTGGTCTTCAAGACCTCCAGGGAGGTTGTGGAGCACAGAAGCACAGAATGGGATCTTTGATCTCTGATCACATTCTGTGCCTCTGTGCTCCACAGCCTCCCTGGGCAGCCTGTGCCAGTATCTCATCACCCTCACTGCAAACAACTTCTTCCTAACATCCAGTTTCAGTCTCCCCTCTGCCACTTCAAACCCATTCCTTCTCCTCCTGCCATTCCCAGACCTTGTTAGTAGTCCCTCCCCATCCCTTCTGGAGCCCCTGCAGATCCTGCAAGGACACTCCAAGGTCTCCTGGAAGCCTTCTCTTCTCCAGGCTGCAGAGCCCCAACTCTCTCAGCCTGTCCTCAGAGCAGAGCTGCTGCAGCCCTCTCAGCATCCTGGTGGCCTCCTCTGGACCAGCTCCAACACTTCCATGTCCTACTTGTGCTGGGGGCTCCAGAACTGCTTACAGGACTCCAGGTGGGGTCTCAGGAGAGCAGAGTAAATCCATAGCTATGACTTTATTCCATCAGGTGGGGTTGGACACTTTCTGTGTGTGTAGGGACCAGAAGAGCCTTGCTAACATCAGATCTTTGTGGTGTTTGTGTGTTTGTTCCTTCCAGTTCAGTTCCATATGAAGAGAGGATCTCAGGGATATTGGGATGGCTTGATTATCCTCAGCCTGAGAGGTAACAGCAATATCTACCTGCTTTGTGAGCTTAGAAAGAACTGCTTAGCAGCTGAAATGCCTCTTGGTGTTTGTGAGACATCACAGAATGAACCAGGTTGGAAAAGACCTCTGAGATCATCCAGTCCAACCTAGCACCTAACACCTTCTGATTAACTAAACCTGGCACTAAGTGCCTCATGTAGCCTCCTCTTAAACACCTCCAGGGATGGGGACTCCACCACCTCCCTGGGCAGCCCATTCCAATGCCAATCACTCTCTCTGCCAACAACTTCCTCCTAACATCCAGTCTGAACCTGCCCTGGCACAGCTTGAGGCTGTGTCCCCTTGTTCTGTTGCTGCTTGCCTGGCAGCAGAGCCCAACCCCACCTGGCTACAACCTCCCTTCAGGTAGCTGCAGACAGCAATGAGCTCTGCCCTGAGCCTCCTCTTCTGCAGGCTGCACACCCCCAGCTCCCTCAGCCTCTCCTCACAGGGCTGTGCTCCAGGCCCCTCCCCAGCCTTGCTGCCCTTCTCTGGACACCTTCCAGCACCTCAGCATCTCTCTTGAATTGAGGAGCCCAGAACTGGACATAGCACTCAAGGTGTGGCCTGAGCAGTGCTGAGCACAGGGCAGAAGGACTGCCCTGCTCCTGCTGGCCACGCTGCTCCTGAGCCAGTCCAGGATGCCATTGGCCTTCTTGGCCACCTGGGCACACTGCTGGCTCATGTTCAGCTGCCAACCACCACCCCCAGGTCCCTCTCTGCCTGGCTGCTCTCAGCCACTCTGTCCCCAGCCTGTAGTGCTGCCTGTAGTGTAGGGTTGTTGTGGCCCAGTTGCAGAACCTGGCACTTGGACTTGTTAAAGCTCCTGGCACTGGACTGTGCCCATCTGTGCAGCCTGCCCAGGTCCCTCTGCAGAGCCCTGCTGCCCTCTAACAGATCCAGACTTGCTCCAGCTTGGTGTCCTCTGCAAACTCACTGATGCTGGACTCAATCCCCTTCTCTTCGTCATCAGTGATCACTACTCTGCTTCCTACATCTCTGGCCTGGGCTCTGCCACAGGTGCTTGAGAGGCCAAAACTGAGACAGAAGCACCCAAGGCACTGGGAGACTCCTGCTGCTGGCACAGTGGTACCAAAATCTCCAATCCAGGACACAGCCACAGTCCCCCCACATCTGCTCTCCCCTCCCAGAGCAGAGTCGGGCAGTGCTGTTTGGAAATGCAGCAAAGAGCCAGAGCAAGCAGAGAGCCAGAGGAATATGGGGACAAGGAGAGGGTCCCTCCTCTACAGGCTGCTCTGGGCTTGTAGTCTGCAGCTCTTGCACCACCCTCAGCTCAGAGCTTCCACATTTTCAGGGTAAGAGTGGAGGTAGAGAAGATGGGAAAGGGAAGGTGTATGGGAGGGGGATGTGCTGCTGGCTAAGTGTGCTTGTGTTGTTGTGTCTCTTGGCTTGGGGCATGGCCTGGAAGATTCAGTTTGTAGTCTTAGTGTGTGGGTGAAAGATTTTGTATGGAATACATTGCCCCAGGAGGGTGAATGGCTGAAAGGAACTGCAGGCAGCAATCCAGGATGCAAAGGAGATATCAGCAGATAAAGACCTGGGAGTGCTGGATGACAGCAGCTGAACGTCAGCAGAGTGTGCCCAGGTGGCCAAGAAGGGCACCAGCATCCTGGCATGGATCAGCAATGGTGTGGCCAGCAGGAGCAAGGAAGTGACTGTCCTGGGCTCAGCCCTGCTGAGGCCACACCATGAGTTTTGGGTTCAGTTTTGAGGCTTTCAGTCCAAGCACACTGAGGAGCTGGAGCAGGTCTAGAGCAGGGCAACCAAGCTGGGGAAGGGTCTGGAGAACAGGGCTGGGGAGGAGCAGCTGAGGGAGCTGAGCGTGTGCAGTGTGGAGAAGAGGAGGCTGAGGGCAGAGCTCATTGCTCTCTGCAGCTCCCTGAGAGGAGGCTGCAGCCGGGGGGGTTGGGCTCTGCTCCCCAGCCTTGGGTGACAGAATGAGAGGAAATGGCCTCCAGGTTCACCAAGGGAGGGTTAGGTCAGACATTAGAAGAAACTTCTTCCCTGAAAGGGTTCTCAGCCCCTGGCAGGGGCTGTCCAGGGAGGGAGTTGAATGCCCATCCCGAGAGGTGTTTCAGAGGCAGGGATGTGGTGCTGAGGGCCATGGCTTAGCTCAGCCTTAGTGCAGTTAGAGAATGGCTGGAGTGGATCACCTGAAAGGTCTTTCCCCACCAACCAACTCTGTGATTCTCTTCTGAATAGCAGCACTCTGATGAAGTGGAATGATTGCAGTTCCTGTGTGGTGGTCATTTGGGAAGGCATCAAGGAGTTTATTCATACTTCCACTTCAGTGTCCTTTGCTAAGTGCTGTCTCCCAAAGCTCACATTGTTTCCTTCTTGTTTATTTCCAACTCCAGGCCTCATTTCTACACCTTATATATTGAAGAACCAGATTCTTCTGGCCATTCCTCTGGACCAGTTAGTGGCAGTGTAAGTGGTTTCTGTGCTTTTCTCAGACTAACTCACACAAGAAATGGTCCCATGACATCATCCTCACTAACTTATCCTCTTCCAGACTTGGACAGCACAGATCAAGCATTCCCATGATTGTTTTGTGACTTCTTACTAGGACAAGGAGCAGTGGATGGAAGCTGCAGCACAGGAGGTTCCACCTCAACATGAGGGGAACTTCTTGACTGGAAGGGTCCCAGAGCCCTGGCACAGGCTGCCCAGAGAGGCTGTGGAATCTCCTTCTCTGGAGCCTTTCCAGGCCGTTCTGGATGTGTTCCTGTGTGACCTGAGCTGGTTTGGATGGTCCTGCTCTGGCAGGGGGTTGGACTGGATGAGCTCTGTGGGTCCCTTCCAGCCCCTGACACCTGTGATCTGTGAAGTCCTTGCCTGTGTGTGAGCCAGAAGCGCTGTAACCTGAACAGCTTGGAGAGAATCACGGCTGGGAAATGTTAGTCACTATTATTAACCCAGATCAGACTATTAGAGATACTATTCCTGGTGCTAATTAGGCTGAACTTCCATTTTATTGCCAAGTGCCAGCACGTGGCCTGGCAAACCATCAGAACTCTCTTTGTTCCTAGCACTGTACTTCAATGTTTGCTCATTTGTAACCCCAGAATACTGCGTTTTACTTGCAGGGAGGCAAAGGTTTGTGCTTTCAGGAGCTTAGGGCTCACCATATCTGCCCCTTTCCAGAATGGGTTTGTTTAATGTGCTTGGAAATGCTCTTCAGCAAAAGGTCTGGGAGTGGACAAGGACTGAACAAGTCATTGCAGGCTTCTTTTAGGCTGCCTAATTGGAAAGGAAGCTCCAACTCTCCTTGCAGATAAAGGGCTCCACAACCCCTCACTGTGTGTAGTTGTGTAGGTCTGTGGTGGCCTTCAGACATTTGAGAGTGCAGCGGTTAGGACAGCATGAAGGGAGCAGTGTGGGCAGCAGGGCAGGAGAGAGGATCCTAACCCTTGGCTCTTCTCAGACCTCACCTCCAATCCTGCCTCCAGTGCTGCTGTCCCCATGTCCCGGGTTAGGGTGGATCCCTCCCCCGGCAGAATAAACTCCCCACAGCATGGATATTTGGCAAGCCAGGGAAAGATGAAGTTGCTTTACTTGTAGTTTAAGTATAACAGCATGGAGAGAAATAAACTGCTAGAGAAAAAATACAATAACCTTAAGGGAGATGGGGGAGGGGTCAGGCAGCGGTGAAGCAGCAAAAGCAGCAGCAGCCAAAACAGCAGTGGGGGAAGATAGCATCAGGCGCAGCTCAGGCAGCAGCAGCCAGCAAGGGGGGAAGAACAAGCTGTGCTTCTAGACATAAAGCTCTTGATGCTCCAGTGAAATGATATCAGCTTATCCTTTGTTGCCATTCTATGGCCTGTCCCTGGAATGTTCACTTCTCCCCTATGTCTGAGCTGGAAAATCAGCTCAAATGGCCACACCCCAGCAGCAGGACACAGAGCTGTGGAGTGAGGCCAGAGGAGGCCACAAAGATGAGCCCAGGGCTGCAGCAGCTCTGCTGTGAGCACAGGCTGAGGGAGCTGGGGGTGCACAGCCTGCAGAGGAGAAGGCTCCAGGGGGACCTCAGAGCTGCTGCCAGTGCCTGAAGGGATCCTGCAGGAAGGCTGCAGAGGGACTTGTGCTGAGGGTGTCTAGAGACAGGCCAAGGGGGAACGGTTTGGAGCTGAGGCAGAGCAAGGTTAGAGTGGAGCTGAGGAAGAAGTTCTTCAGTAGGAGGGTGATGAGACTGGCACAGGCTGCCCAGGGAGGCTGTGGCTGCCTCCTCCCTGGAGGTGTGCGGTCGCGGGAAGCGGGCGGAGGCGAGATCAGGGCACCGAGGAGTCGACTCAGCTGCCAGCAGTGCAGTGCGCTTTGGTACGGCACTGCAGCGGCTTGCACCCTACTCGGGAGAGGCGTGCACGGCTGGGTGGGGTTGGCACGAGTGGAGGGTACAGACTGGCTCAGAGTTGTATGTAAGGTACAGATAGGTCACTCTGTATCAAAACTATCCCTGGTGTCCACCCCTGCAGCTGGCAGGCTCAGCCCCCTGCAGCTGTGCGTGGGGGTGGCACCCAGCGCCTGGCTGTTCTGAACCCAGGATGGGCTGAAGGGCACTTTGCAGCACGAGTTCTCATGTTTACCAGCTCATGCCCTGCTAGCAAGAAAGTTCTCCCACCTCCTGGTGGGAGGCCAGACTGGATGAGGCCCTGAGCAGCTGAGTCTAGCTGGGCATGGCAGGAGGCTTGGAGCAGCTGATCTCTGAGGTCCCTTCCAATCTGAGCCAGCTGTGATTCCCTGATGAAGTGCTCTGGCATGGAGCCCTCAGGCTCAGGTGGGGAGCATCCTTTCTGCAGGTCTGGCAGCAAGACTGCAAGTCAGCTGCTGCAGCTCGGGCAGAGCCACCAGCTGGGCATGGCTGCAGGTAGCACTGGGTGGCATTTCTCCCATATTGCTTCTGTGGTGGCCCCTGGTTTCTGCAGGGAGTTGAAAGGGTCTGGGTGCATGAGAGAAGGGCACTGTGCCTCCTGGGTGCTGCTCTGCTCTTCCCCTCAGCACCTCTATGTGTATATCTCTGAGACACTCTTGTCATGAATGCGACATGAGCAGACCACAGCACAAATGGTCCTGGTGTCACAAACCTGCTCTTTCCCATGGCTTTGGGAGCAAGCAGCAAAGCTGACCTGAAGACAGTGATTTTTTTTCTTTCAATAAGTACATTTTAAAGCTCTTTTTTTTTTAAAGGCAACAGAAAGAACTGTGAGTGTTTTTAAGCTGCACATTCTGTGGTAGTGCAATTCCACACACCTGTAGAGGTGATGGGAAAAGAAGCAGCATCGTTAATAACCTGAACCCTGGCAGCAAAGCTCACTTTCTAAAGCCTTTGCTGATCACATTTAGGTGAGAGCTTGAAATCAGAAACGAGAGTTGCAATGGAACTGGTTTGTCTCACAGGTGATCAAAGCCTTGCAGGTGGCAGATCAAGCCCTGGGGATGCTGATGGATGGACTGAAGCAAAGAAACCTGCACAGATGTGCAAACCTCATTGTTCTGGCTGATCATGGTAAGGGCCTGGGCTGGGTTTTAACCTGAGGCTAAAGGAGTCGTGGATCCCCTCCTCTGTGTAACCTGTAATATGGAGACCAGTGGCATCCCTCTGGGGCTGGCACTGGGACCAGTGCTGATTGACATCTCTGTGGGTGATGGGGCAGTGGGATGGAGGCAGCCTCAACAGGTTTGCAGATAATGCCAAGCTGTGTGGTGCTGCTGACGCTGGAGGGCAGGGATCCATCATGAGGGACCCTGGACGGGCTGCAGAGGTAGCCTCAAGTTCAACAAGGCCAAGTGCAAGTCCTGCAACTGAGTCAGGGCAATCCTAGGCACAAACCCAGGATAGGTGAAGAATGGCTGAAGAGCAGCCCTGTAGAAAAGGTCTTGGGGGTGTCAGTTGGTGCCAAAGTGCCCAGCAGCCAGCACTGGTTACTGGCAGCCCAGAGCCAGCTGTGTGCTAGCTGCAGCCAGAGCAGGGAGAGCAGCAGCACAGGGAGGGGATTCTGCCCCTCTGCTCTGCTCTGCTCAGCCCTCACCTGCAGCACTGCCTCCAGCTCTGGGAACACAGCACAAGAAGGAGATGGAACTGATGGAGCAGGTTCAGAGAAGGCCACAAAGATGCTCCAAGGGCTGGAGAATCTCTGCTGTGGGGACAGGCTGACAGAATTGGAGTTGTTCAGCCTGGAGAAGAGAAGGCTCCAGGGAGACCTCAGAGCAGCCTTCAGTACCTGAAGGAAAGCTGAGGAGGGACTTCTTACAAGGACAATGGCTTTGATCTGGGAGAGTGAGAGTGGAAATGAGGAAGAAATTCTTGAGAGTGAGGGTGGTGAGACACTGGCACAGGTTGCCCAGGGAGGCTGTGGATGCCCCTGCCTGGAGGTGTTCCAGGCCAGGCTGGATGAGGCCTTGAGCAACTTGTTCTGGTGGGAGGTGTCCCTGCCCATGGTAGGGGTTGGAGCTGGATGTGCTTTGAGGTCCCTTCCAACCCAACCCATTCCAGGGTTCTATGACTCTGTGTTTGCCAGTTTCAACCTATGTTGCACTTGACTTTGATTTCCTTGCCATGTTTTGTACATCCCAAGTACCTCTCCACACTGTCCCTCAGGGATGGAGGCCATCTCCTGCCAGCAGCTGGAGCTGCTGACAGATTACTTCGAGCAGGCTGATTTCTATGTCTACGAAGGTCCTGCGGCTCGCATCCGAGCGCTGAGCGTCCCTGAGGACTACTTCACCTGTAAGTCTGGGTGCAGGAGGGGTGGCACAGCCAGGGGAACAGGCAGAGATGAGGCTGTGAGTGGGCAGCCAGAGTGAGCAGCTGCCTGTGCTACTTCACCCAGTTTAAACAACCAAGGAGTAGTTTGGTTTCTGGTTGTGCTGTTTTTACAAGCACAGCTCCTGCAGTGGAGGGTTAGAAGCTAGCTGCAGGCTGTCATTTGCATTTTTGTGTCACCTGGAGAGATGAAGTGACGATGATGAAGACCTGATGAACCTTCATGAGAGAATTCCCTGTGCAATGGTGGCACAGCCAAGCTTCTCGAAGCAGTTGCTGTGTCTGCCTGATTCCTGCACAGAGAGGTCTAAGCCATAGCTGAGCCCTTCAGCTGGAATCATGACAGGACACAAAAGTGAAAGCCTCTGAGCTGCCTGGCTTGGCCTGGATCCTGTGCTACCAGGCTCTAAAAGAGGAGGAAAAGTAATTGCCTTGAAGCTCTCTGTACCAAGGAGGAGACTGAGGGGCAGGAAAAGCACAGAGGTGCTCTGGTTAGTGAGTTGTACAGTTCAGAAAATAGCCCCCAGGGCAGAGCTGGGAGCCCACTCGGCCTCCTCTTCCCCAGTTCCCATTCGCAGGCACAGTGTTTGTGCAGCAAGCAGCAGGCTTGCTTGGCTTGGGCAGAGGGCACTCCTCTGACAGCAGCAGAGTGAGGAGCAGAGGCGGCAGTCGGCATGGTTGGGATGTCTTAGCCTCACTGTAACCATCCACTCAGCTCCTCTAACAGTCTTCTGAAGGAATTTTCATTCTGTGCAGTGCTTAGATTTGGGTTTTCATGGCAAGAGGTGAAAGTCTCTCTGCAGTGGGGGAGCTAAAAGCCCTAAGCCAGGCTGGGTTTGCCCCTGGCTGCTGCTGGGAGTGGAATACAAGGTGAGTGCTGCAGGTGCAGTGCAGGGGCGAAGGTGCTCTGATATGTCAGCTCTCTACAGCCTGCCTGGGGGCACTCCCAGTGCTGGTGCTACCACACTGCCAAAGACACAAAGCACTGCTGCCCGTGGCAGGCTGTGGGCACCATCACCTCGGCAGGCTGAGCCACCTCTCCAGACAAAAGCCATGCTGGCAGCTTTTGGACCTTGTTCTGCTTGACTGTGTCTTAATCAATTCTTCTTTTCTTTTGAACAGTTGACTCAGAAGGAATTGTTAAAAACCTCACAGTGAGTAAATATTTTCTGAGTCTTTCCTCCTAGTTCTTAATGTGAGGCTGATCAAGAAGCACAGTTTGGGAGCTCCTGAGGCTCCAGTGCCACTTTAAACGGTGCAGTGACTGCAGGGTGCCACAGGAGGCCCTTCTGGAAGGTGTTCAAAGGTGGTGCACCAAGGTTTGCCATGGGACACCTCAGCTCAGGGCAGAAGAGTTTCCTGGGGGAGAGCAGAAGGGGCTGAGTCTGGAGAAAGCAGAGCACAGCACAGAGGTGCCCTGGATAAAGCTTCTCTGTGTGGTACTCTGCCAGCAGGAGTAGGAAAGTGATTGTGAGGCCATGCCTCAGTTCCCCCTCGCTCCAAGAAGGGCACTGAGGGGATGGAGCATGCCCAGGGAAGAGCAACGAAGCTGGGGAAGGGTCTGGAGAGCAGGGCTGGGGAGGAGCAGCTGAGGGAGCTGGGGGTGTGCAGTGTGGAGAAGAGGAGGCCGAGGGTAGAGCTCATTGCTCTCTGCAGCTCCCTGAGAGCAGGCTGCAGTGAGGTGGGGGTTGGGCTCTGCTGCCTAGTACCAGGTGATAGAAGGAGAGGAAATGTCCTGAAATTGTGCCACAGGAGGGGTAGGTTGGAGATGAGGAACAACTTCTTTGCTGCAAGAGTGGTCAGGGACTGGCACAGGCTGCCCAGGGAGGTGGTGGAGATGTTAGAGGTGTGTGGCCATGGCACTCAGGGCCGTGGTTTGATGGCCATGGTGGCTGTAGGTTGCTGCTTGCACTGGATGAGCTCAGATGGCTTTTCCAACTGAAACAATTCTGTGGTTCTATGATAAAAGGCATCTCACAGCTCTGGAGCACAACAACTGCTCCCAGCCTAGGTTAAAACAACTTCTCCACATAGCAGATCATGATACTGTGGCCTGCACTGGCACAAGGTGCTCCAGAGGCTGGGAATGTAAGGAGAGAGGAGTTTTAGGCAAGCCAATAGAGGAGCAGGCTGTAAGGGTTGTTAAACATGAGCCACAAGCAGCCTCTGACAAAGGCCTGAGCTGAGGTACAAGAGGTTCAGTCACTACTTGCCTTGTTCCTACTCCAAGTGTCTGATTCTGGAAATTCTGGAGGTCAGGCTGGAAAGAGAGCAGCAGGTAAGGACCTTTGGCATGGGCCAGCCTGGCTCTTGTAAGGTCACTTATTATTGGTGGGGCCATGCCTTGAGTGCTGGGCTCAGTTTTGGGGCCCTCACTGCAGGAGGGACAATGAGGAGCTGGAGCAGGTCCAGAGAAAGGCAGCAAAGCTGGGGAAGGGTCTGGAGAACAGAGCTGGGGAGCAGCAGCTGAGGGAGCTGGGGGTGTGCGGTGTGGAGAAGAGGAGGTTGAGGGAGACCTCACTGCTCTCTGCAGCTGCTTGAGCTGGACTGAGGTGGGGTTGGGCTTCTCTCTAGCACAAGCAATAGAATGGGAGGAAATGGTCTCAGGTTGCACCATGGGAGGCTTAGGTCAGGTATGAGAAGAAACTTCTTCACCAAAAGGGTTGTCAAAGCCTGGCAGAGGCTGCCCAGGTAGGTGGTTGAGTGCCCATCCTTGGAGCTGTGGTGCCCAGGGCCAGAGCTCAGCACCAGCTCAGCTGAGCCAGAGAATGGCTGGACACAAGGATCCTAAAGGCCTTTCCCAACCAGAACAGTTCTGTGGTCTACTTGCAGTGCTTCCAGGTGTGCTGCACTGGCCTGTGCCCCACACTGGCCATTCTCCTGGCTCTGTGCATGGCTGTAGCAGCCCAGGGCAGGCTGGGGCTTGCCTGTGTCACCCATGTAGGCCATTGCTCTGTGGCTATGGCAGCTGAGCTCTGAGGGGTGCAGAGCATGGTGGAAGCCAAAGGAAGCCCAAGCCTGTTCCTCTCAGAGCAATGCTGAGGTGTGACAGTGCAGGGGTTTGCCCTTCCTGGCCAGTTTGTTTTCTGCCCTGTGCCTAGGCCAAGCAGCAGAGAGATGTTCTGACACTCCAGGGCAAATGCTTTCAGCCTGGAAAACCTCTGGGCTGGCCCAGCCGGGGATGTTTCTGATGGATCACCACAAGAGGTCTTCCCTTACCCTGTTGAACAGCAGCTTCCTTGTGCAGTACTGCTGAAGCTGCCCACCACCCCTGAAGGCCTTTATGCCCCAGCAGATGCAGGAGCAGGATATCAGTGGCTGGGAACAGCAGAAGGAGCTTTTCCAGTGCTGCATCCCCAGTGTGTGACTGCAAAAGGGGCACAGCACAATCCCAGCTGGAACTGCAGCTGCTGCCAGTGGCAGAGATGTGGCACTTCAGCCTTACAGGAGTGGTGGCTGTGAGGACATTCCCTCTTTCCCTTTTTATTCATAACTCCTTAGGCTATTCTGTTCCTTGCAGGCTCTTGGAATGAGGATTGGGGGCAGGGAGTTGTGTGCTGTTGTGTAATAATTTCGGATCAACAGACATCACAGATCACAGATGTCAGGGGCTGGAAGGGACCCACAGAGCTCATCCAGTCCAACCCCCTGCCAGAGCAGGACCATCCAAACCAGCTCAGGTCACACAGCAACACATCCAGACAGGCCTTGGAAGGGCTCCAGAGAAGGAGACTCCACAACCTCTCTGGGCAGCCTGTGCCAGGGCTCTGGGACCCTTCCAGGAAAGAAGTTGCCCCTTGTGTTGAGCTGGAACCTCCTGTGCTGCAGCTTCCATCCATTGCTGCTTGTCCTATCCCAGGGAGCAGTGAGCAGAGCCTGTCCCCCCCTCCTGACCCCCAGCCCTCAGTTATAAACATTGATTCAAGCCCCTCTCAGTCTTCTCCAGACTAAGCAGCCCCAGGTCTCTCAGCCTCTTCTCATCAGGCAGTGCTCCATTCCCCTCATCATCCTCATAGCCCTTCATTGGACCCTCTCCAGCAGATCCCTGTCCCTCTTCAGCTGGGGAGCCCAGAAGTGAAGGCAGTACTCAAGATGAGGTCTCAGCAGGGCAGAGTAGAGGTGAAGGAGAACCTCCCTGGATCTGCTGGACACACTCTGCTTAATGCCCCCCAGGATTCCACTGGCCTCTTGGCCCCCAGGGCATATTGCTGTGCCATGGATGTTCTCCACCAGCACTCCCAAGTCCCTCCCCACAGGCTGCAGAAGTCACCTCCCTGCATCAGCTCTTAGGAAGTGCTCATTTCCTGTACTTGCCCCTTTCCTTAGGCTGTCCTTCATAGCATGGCCTCCTCCCCTGGGCCAGCAAACCCTTGGAGGCCTCAGTTTTCATGTTCCTGGGTTCCACTCTGCCCCTCTGATGCTCCTTACTCTCATTTCCCATGTTGATGCCTTTTGTGCAGAGTATCAAGTCACAGAATCACAGAATGTTAGGGGCTAGGGAGGACCTCTGGAGATGAAGCCCAAGTGCCCTGCCTGTGCAGGATCACCCAGAGCAGGGCACACAGGAACACATCCAGATGGGAAGTCTCCAGAGAAGGAGACTCCACAACCTCTGGGCAGCCTGCTCCAGGGCCCCAGCACCCTCACAGCAAAGTTTCTCCTCAGGTTCTAGGTCTAAGAGGTGAAGATGTGGATCAAAGTCCAGACATGCTGTGGCCTGTACTGCCTGTGTGGTGAAACAGGTCCTGCTCTGCCCTCCTCAGCTTCCCAGCTCTGCCTCGCAGCACTGCAGATGTTCTGCATTGCCTCAGTGCTGGACCCCAGCTTAGAAACAAGGCTGCCCAAACACTGCCATGACCCTGGCAGCCAGCAGTGGTTCCTGATGTGCAGCACATCACAGGGGTTTCACGAGGCTCTTGGTGCCAAGCTCACTCAGGGCAGGGCTGCTGGCACAACACAGCACAGCACAGCAGTATGGCCTTCAGTGGCAGCTGAGCACTGGGCAGCATGCAGCAGGCTTGGGGCAGAGAGGCTGCAGAGCTGCATGCCAGAGAAGGACATGGGGGTGTTGCCTGGTGGCTGAGTGTGAGCCAGCAGTGTGCTTTGCTGGTCAGGAGGGCCAATGGCATCCTGGCCTGGATCAGGAATAGTGTGGCCAGCAGGAGCAGGGATGGGGCTGTGCCCCTCTGCTCAGCACTGTTGAGGCCACATTTCCAACACTGGGTTCTGGTTTGGGCCCTTCACTATAACAAGGCTTTGAGGGGCTGGAGCAGGTCCAGAGAAAGGCAACAAAGCTGAGGAAGGGTCTGGAGAACAGGGCTGGGGAGGAGCAGCTGAGGGAGCTGAGGGTGTGCAGTGTGGAGGAGGCTGGGGGGAGACAGGCTCTACAGGTTCCTGAAAGGAGGCTGCAGCCAGGTGGGCTTGGACTCTTCTCACATGCAACAAGTGGCAGGACAAGAGCAAACAGCCTCAAGCTGTGCCAGGGGAGGGTCAGGTTGGGTATCAAGAACAATTTCTCCCCAGCAAGGTTTCTCAGGCACTGGCACAGCTGCCCAGGGAGCTGCTGGAGTCCCCATCCCCGGAGGGGTTTCAGAGCTGCATGGATGTGGTGCTGAGGGAGGTGGTTTGGTGGCAGTGGTTGGCAGCTGTGGTGGTGCTGTGAGCTGCACTGATGGGCTCAGAGGTCTCCTCCAGCCTCAGTGGTTCTGTGGCTCTGTTTTATATGGCACTGGACTTCATGCAGCCAGAGCCCTGGAGTGTGCTGTGTGAGGCACTCTTGGCTTTCTTTGCTATTTATTGGATGATAAAGTAATAGAAGGCGGTGGAAATAATCTGCCAGGGAAGGTTGTCTGCTGGAGTATAATCTCAGCTCCTGGATGTCAGTGACATTAGCAGGGGCACTGTGCCTAGAAGGACCTTCCCCACCATGCCTGTGACTTTGCTGTACCTGCTACAGGTTGATTTTCAAAGCTGCTTTTGCTTCCCCAGCTCCTGGGGACAAAGAGTAGTTCTGCAGGTGCTCCCAGCAGCCAGCCACCAACGGCCTGCCTTGTGCTCAGCCTGCTTTGTGCTCAGCCTGCTTTGTGCTCAGCCTGCCGGCTCTCTGGGGTAGCTGTGAGGGGTGGGTTTGTGTCTGAGCCGAGCAAAGCTCACTGCAGGCTCTCTCCTGCACGCAGTGCCGAAGGTCCCCTCAGCACTTCAAGCCTTACCTGACGCCTGACCTGCCGAAGCGCTTCCACTACGCCAACAGCATCCGCATCGACAGAGTCCATCTGCTGGTGGATCCGCAGTGGCAGGCTGCCAGGTAACAGGACCTGCGTGGCTGCTACCTCATCTCTGTCATCTCCTTCTCATCCTTTCAGCTGCCTCATTGCCTCTTTTGCTTCAGCCCTGCCACACTTCCATCCTTGTTACATTTAGTATCTCACTGTGTATGAAATGAAAGATCCTCACCCACAGAGCAGTGCTGGCACAGCTCAACTCTTACCTGTCTGATCAAAGAATCAGCAGTAGTCCAGCTCAGATCTTTACAGAAGAAATTCAACCCCAAAGCAAGCAACAAAATGAAGGAAGGATGAAGTCAGAAGTGTTACACAAAGCCTCGCTGCTCTCTGGCCCTTTTCCTGGCACTGCTCCTGTGGGTCCCAGGGTGGATGGCTTCATGCTGCATAGAATCACAGTCCTAGAATGCTTTGGGTTGGAATTGAACTCCAAAGCTCATCCAGTCCAACCCCCCTGCAGCAGGGACACCCTCCACTGGATCAGGCTGCCCAGAGCCTTGTTGAGCCTCACCTTGAGTACCTTCAGGGATGGGGCCTCAACTACCTACTTCCTAAGCTAGAGTCAGTTCTTAAGAGCTCAGGCAGAGTGCAGTGAGTCAGGAGGACTACTCTGGACTAGTTTTGTTTGTGCCCTCCTGTTCACACTGATGGTCTCTCCCCAGGGACAGCACTTACACGTTTTGTGATGGAGGCAACCATGGCTATGACAACAAGCTGAAAAGCATGGAGGTAAGAGGGCTTCTGCTGCAGCCTTGCTCCTGCAGAGCCTCCCCCAGTGCTGGCAGAACCACCAGAGTGGACAGTACAGCTCTGCCATCTGCTTTTTCCTCCATCACACCTGCAGCACATGCTGGGGCTCCAAATTCCTGCTGCCTTTCACCCCTGTGCTCCTTGGGATCCTGTAGCAAAACTTGTCTGTGTTCAGCCTGCAGGAAGTGAGTCAGGTGCCAGTGAAGCAAGCATGCCAGCTGCCAGGGGGCACTGAGTTCTGCCATTCCTTCCTCCTTCTGCCGATGCAAGGACTGAAAAATCTTTGTGGGGCCTTGGGGTTCAGTTGAGCATCTGGAAGCCTGAGTGCTCAGATGGGCAGGGGAGAGGAGCTGTAGTTCATCTTACAAGGTTTACCACAGCTGTGGAGAGAAGGCATCAGGATAACCTGTGTGTTGGTGCTGCACTTCCATCCCATTTCAACTTCTCTCAGAATATTTGGAGGTCCTGAGCTTTTGGTTTTTTTCCATGTCCTTTCTGTGCTGTGAACCTTTAAGTAGGGCCAAGTATGCCTCTACTAATCCCCTACTCCGTGCCTAAGAATCAGCTGCTTCTAGAGCTTCACAGCTGGATGAGCTCTGTGTGTGCCAATGCACTGCCCAGAATGGTGCTGGGACTTGTGTGGAAGGCACAGGTCCAGCCTGGCTGCCATAGAGAGCCTCATGCTGGGGGCACAATGAACCAGACCTACTCTTTTCTTTATAGAATACACTAAAAAAGCCTTTTCTGTTACAGGAACAGAAGATATTTTCTAGAGCAGATGACTGTGCTGTTTAGTCATGCTTCCTGTATCTTACTGGCAGGCAGCTCGGGAGGCTTATAAAGAAGCAGAAACCAATGGGAGACAAATAAGCAGCAGCAGTGCCCTGCAGTGCCTGCAGAGCCCAGCGAGGGCTGTTCAGCACCAATAGATATCTCTGCTGAGCTTAGGCAGGCTCTCTACATTCCCTGCTCCTTGCCTTGGGCACAGCTCTTAAGTGACTCCAACTTTGGAGAATGCAGCATGGGTTAAAACTAACAAACCAACCAGGCAGCCCCAGTCCCCCCATGCTTGTATTTCTGACTCATCATTAATGCTCAGCCAGGCCCTGTGTGTGTTGCAACTGCACTTGCTGAGGTGGTTTGTTCCTTTCTGGCACACTGAGGAGCTGTGAATCTGAAACACAGCAAACAACAATCTTCACAAGCATGCATCATGAAGTTCATCAAGGCCAAGTGCAAGGTCCTGCAGCTGGGTCAGCACAAATCCAGGATGGGTGAGAAACGGCTGAGAGCAGCCCTGCAGAGAAGGCCTTGGGGATGTCAGTTGGTGCCCAAGTGCCCAGCAGCCAGCACTGGTTGCTGGCAGCCCAGAGCCAGCTGTGTGCTGGCTGCAGCCAGAGCAGGGAGAGCAGCAGCACAGGGAGGGGATTCTGCCCCTCTGCTCTGCTCTGCTCAGCCCCCACCTGCAGCACTGCCTCCAGCTCTGGGAACACAGCAGAAGAAGGAGATGGAACTGATGGAACAGGTTCAGAGAAGGCCACAAAGATGCTCAGAAGGTGGAGAACCTCTGCTGTGGGGACAGGCTGAGAGAGTTGGGGCTGTTCAGCCTGGAGAAGAGAAGGCTCTGGGGATATCCTAGAGCTGCCTTCCAGTAGCTGGAGGGGCTCCAGGAGAGCTGGGGAGGGACTTTTGACAAGGGCTGAGAGTGACAGGATAAGGGACAGTGGCTTTGAGCTGGGAGAGGGGGGAGTGAGAGTGGAGAGGAGGAAGAAATTCTTGAGAGTGAGGGTGGTGAGACACTGGCACAGGTTGCCCAGGGAGGCTGTGGATGTCTCCTGCCTGGAGGTGTTCAAGGCCAGGCTGGATGAGGCCTTGAGCAAGCTGTGCTGGTGGGAGGTGTCCCTGCCCATGGCAGCCCAGGGGTTGGAAAATGCAGCTCCTTCCCAGGACAGTGCTGTAGCTAAATGCTGTGCCCCTGGAAGCTCTGCTTTGTGCCAGTGGCCATCTTCACATACACCTGAACTGAATTTCTTTGATTTTGGATACCTCCAGTTAACAACTTCTGTTTATTGCCCTCCAGGCTATATTCTTAGCTTATGGCCCAAGCTTTAAAGAGAAAACAGAAGTGGATGCTTTTGAAAACATAGAGGTTTACAACCTGATGTGTGGTGAGTAGAAACAATCCAGTACCTTAGATGGCACTTGGGGACATGGTTTGATGGCCATGGTGGTGTTGGGCTGGATGACCTTAGGGGGCTCTTCCAACCCAAAGAAGTCTGTGATTCTGTGACAAACCAGGAGTGTTTTTCAAATGAAGCAAGAGCTACAAGGAGAGAAACTATAACTGGAGCCACTTCTCTCAGAAGCTGTTTTGCACACGAAGTGCTGAAGCTGTGTTCCTCTGCCTTCTGCACGGGGCTGGGACATGAACTGTCAGGAAGGGTTCTGCTCTGGGGGCTGGTTCTGAAGAACTCCACCAGAGTCAGAAGGAAGAGCTGCTGTCATGGGGGCTTGCTGTGGAGTAGCTGTGGGCCAGGATTTATGGGGCTCTTGCTCATAACTTCAGGTGAAGCACTGCAGTCCTGGCAGTGAGCAACCAGGAAACAGCTGCCTCAGGGAAGAGAGCTGAAAGCATCACAACAAAGTGCAGTGGACTGGCAGAGGTCCCAGGTGGTGTTTGCAGTCACTGTGCTCTGGATTCAGTCATCAATGGGATGGCGATGCCCCAGGCTGCCTCCATGGCACTCGACTGCATCCTCACCAAAGCCTGGTGTGGTGCAAGATGGCACTGGACCTTCAGAGCTAGAAACCAGCAAGTCAGTGGTGCTGACTGACAGCTTAGCCAGCTTCTTGTCTGGCAGAGGGGATATTGAAACTAGATGTTAGGAAGAAGTTCTTTGCAGCGAGGGTGGGGAGATACTGGCACAGGTTGCCCTGGAGGTGTTCAGGACCAGGCTGGATGAGGCCTTGAGCAACCTGCTCTAGTGGGAGGTGTCCCTGCCCATGGCAGGGGGCTGGAACTGGCTGAGCTGGCTGAGGTCCCTTCCAACCCAAACCATTCTGTGATTCTATGAGATGTGCAGGGCTGGGGAGGTGCTGGGGAGATGCTGGCTTGCAGGAAGTTGGAGTTAACAACTTCCACATGCTTCCACAGATTTGCTGCACATTTCCCCTGCACCCAACAATGGAACACATGGCAGCTTGAATCACCTCCTGAAACAGCCTTTCCACCACCCCTCCCATGCCAGAGAAGAGTCAGCTCCTTCTTCGTGTCCAGTTTCCCACCTGGTTCCCACAGATGACCTGGGATGCAGATGTGACAGTGTAAGTAGGGGCTGCTAGGATCTCTAACCACCTCTTGAAGTGTGGCCTCTTCAGTTATTGCAAGCTGTGGAATGATTCTCTTGTGTCTCACAGATCTCAGATGTTTCAGAAGCAAACAGGAGGTTAAATCTCACCACAGAAGAAAGTAAGTAGCAAGAAGAACAGCAACACTTCTAAACCCATGCCCGCGGAAGGGTTTATGTTGCTGGGCTCAGTGGGAGGTTGTGCAATGTTAATTACAACTTGAAGTGGAGTAGAAAAGCCAAGGCAGAGACACAACAGTTTTGCTATTCTTGTTTGTTTTGTATTTCCTTGAAAAATGCTACTTGATACTGTTATAGCAACATTTATGTTTAGGAATCCCAGAATCCATCCAGATGGCAGAGCCCTCCAAGCTCATCCACTCCAACCCTCACCCAGCACTGCAGGCTCAGCACTAAATGTCCCTGAGCACAGCTCCACACTGCTGGCACACCCCCAGGGATGGGCACTGCAGCACTGCCCTGGGCAGCCTGTGCCAGTGTTTGAGAACCCTTCCAGTGCAGAAATATTTCCTCAGCTCCAGCCTGAGCCTCCCCTGGGGCAGCTTGGAACCATTGCCTCTGCTCCTGTCCCTTGCCACCAAGCAGCAGAGGCTGCCCCCTCCTCGCCCCAACCTCCCTGCAGGGAGCTGCAGAGAGCAATGAGCTCTGCCCTCAGCCCTCTCTCCTGCACCTGCACACCCCCAGCTCCCTCAGGCCCTCCTCACCCCCAGCTGCTCCAGGCCCTTCTCCAGCCTCACTGCCCTGCTCTGGACAGGCTGCAGCCCCTCAGTGTCATTCCTGCAGTGAGGGGCCCAGAGCTGAGCACAGCACACAAGGGGTGGCCTGGGCAGTGCTGAGCACAGGGGCATGGGCACCTCCTGTCCCTGCTGCCCACCCTGCTTCTGACCCAAGCCAGGATGCCAGTGGCTTTCTTGGCCACCTGGGCACTGCTGGCTCAAATCTGAATGATACTGAAATCTTGGAGAACCCCACCCAGGTTTCAGTGGAGCTTGGAGAAGGCCTAAGCAGTCACAGGCTGTGTGCCGTAACTGCAGTTCCCCCCTCGCAGCCACAGCTCTGCCCTTCTGACCAAAAGTGTCCATGTGCATTTCTGTGTGCTTTGGGATGGGTTCGTGGACATGCTGTGAACTGCTGCAGTGCTTCCTAGTCAAATGCAATTGTCACTGCACTGGCAAGGTGAGTTCAAAATATGCATGCCAGCAGGAGATCACAAAGAAACAAGAATCTGCAAGTCTGGGTTATTACTTTGACTTATGTACCTTGAACAGAGAATCACAGAGTGACTCAGGTTGGAAGGGACCTCAGAGATCATCTATTTCAACTTCCCTGCCATGGGCAGGGACACCTCTCAACCAAACTTGGCTCAGGGCCTCATCCAGCCTGGCCTTGAGCACCCTTAAGCAGGAGGCAGCCACAGCCTCCCTGGGCAGCCTGTGCCAGTCTCACCACCCTCCTACTGCAGAACTTCTTCCTCAGCTCCACTCTAACCCTGCTGGGCCCTTGGCCTGGCTCAGACCCCCTCAGCACAAGTCCCTCTGCAGCCTTCCTGCAGGATCCCTTCAGGCACTGGCAGCAGCTCTGAGGTGCCCCTGAAGCCTGCTCCGCTGCAGGCTGCACACCCCCAGCTCCCTCAGCCTGTGCTCACAGCAGAGCTGCTGCAGCCCTGGGCTCATCTTTGTGGCCTCCTCTGGCCTCACTCCACAGCTCTGTGTCCTGCTGCTGGGGACAGCAAACTTTCTACATTTTCTGTGTGATCACTGTTGGGTTTATTTGTGTTTATTAATATTCTAATTGACTTTTTTTTTCCTCTTTGTGCCATCCTAAGTGATATAGAGGAATGAGCCAATAATTATTGTTTGCATCCTAGTAACTGAGGCACATTCCTATCATTTGCCATATGGGAGACCCAGACTTCTGCAGAAGGAGAAGACCTACTGCCTCCTTTCCCACCATCAGTATGTGAGTGGATACAGCTATGACATCTTGATGCCACTGTGGACTGCATACACTCTGGAGAAGCCTGTAGGTTATCAAACTTCTCTACTGGTTTAAATTATTGAATGTAACAGGCTGAAATTCTGCTTCACCCCTGAGGAATCTTGCTGGAGCCCTGATGGGTGGCCTGTGGCTACAGCTCCTATGTCTGAAAAGAAAGAAATGTCTTTGATACCTTTACAATTTCAATCATCTGAAGATACTGTTTCAAGAGTGGGGATGGCATCTCCCAGTGGGGCAAAGGGCACAAAGAATGATGCTGCTGGGAAGGTGGTTCCACTAAGCCTGAGCTGCAAAAGGGCTGAGGTGTCAAGACGGTGCTGTGAGCAGCCTTCAGCCCCTAATCTATGGGAGTGCTCATGAAAACACAGCTTCTACGTGATGGGCACATAGCTCTCAGCCAGCTCTGCCTCGGCCCTTGGCTCAGAGCTCTTGCCTCAGATAGGAAATGTGCTGAGTGGTGTCCTCACCAAGCTGGCAACAATGCCAGTGCTGCTCAGAACTCAGGCTCATGACGTGGGTCCCTGCTGCACTTGGCTGTGAGATGTGCCCACTGCATTCTGTGAGAAGAACAAAGCTCTCTTCAGGACAGCCCTGGACAAGTTCCCTCAGAGCTTTGTTGCTTTGGTTCAGGTTTGCCTGCAGGGACTGTAGAAGGCAAAGGAGCTGGAGCCACGGCCAGGGGTCACAGCTCAGTTAGTAAGGTCAGAATTCAGGTTTCTGCAGTCAGCCTCATCCATTAACCCTCTCCTATGGGTTTGGAGACTAGAAAGGACCAATTGCTCAAGGTAGATGTCAGCTTTGCATTGGGGTTCACACTTGCTTGGGAAAGGGACAGACTAGCTGCTTGGGTGCCAAGGCAGCCTTTTGTCTTTCATACTTCCCTCCATGCAGATGGGTTCTATTAACACACAACCTGGCCATAACACAGGCCACCTACAGGAATACTGGTGAAGGGAAGGAAAGGAATTAAAGCAAGGAGTACAAAGAGGCACAAGAACACTCTAGTTCTGCTTGGTACTGGCCAGTAATGTACTGAATATGTACTGAAAGTCAATTTAGCTATCCAAATGCCTTTATTAAAGGTATAAAGCAAAAGGGAAATTCTTTAGAATTGGCAACTTGTGCCAGTGTCTCACTGCCCTCACAGTGAGGAACTTCGAATCTCAGCCTCCCCTTCTCTAGCTTGGATCCATAAATAAAGGTGACAGAAAAAATGCCACTCTTCAGGACCACTTTTGGCCACATCTTAGCTGGTGATTGGAGTGCAGCTGGAGGAGCTGGGCAGTGATGTGCACTGCTTCTCCTGCTCAGACAGAAGCCTTCCCCCTGCAGCAGCACAGACTCTTATTGTGGAGGCAGCATCCTCAGCTGGCCAGAGGAGGTGACGGTGTCATCTCCCCATGCAGCTGCTGCCCAGGAGGATGTGGCATCGAGTCTGTGTTTCCAGAAACAGCTACAGTGAGCAGTGAGCCAGACTTGCCATCTGGTTTTGCCCAAGGTGTAACCTTATTTTGCTACAGCAATTTGATAGACTGCATAAGGATTTCCCTGCATTACCTAAGAAGGGCAGGAGGGAAAAACACTACTGAGAGAGCAGAGTGCCTGCTGCTTGCACTGCCCTGATTCACTAGGAAAACAGGAGAAGAGGCAATGAAGTCCCTTCTAGAAAGTCAAAGCCATACAAAGCACTGCCTGAGCCACAGCCGTGGGTGTGACACTTTAGCCTTTTTTTCCCCTTTCACAGGAAAACACAGCTCCTCTTCCTCCCACTGCTGCAGACTGTCTGCGGGCTGATGTTAGGATCCCTGCTGCTCGGAGCCAAAATTGTTCTGACTACCCAGAAGTGCTGACCTTCAGCCACAGCTTCCTCTACCCTCCCAGTGAGTGTGGCTCTTTTTATAGCCAGAGCTTAGAAAGTCCTCCCCAGCTGGATGTGGCTTTGTGTTTAAACATATATCCAAATAGCCAAACAAACTGCTTGGGATCAGCAGGCTGGGCAGAAAAAGGCTTCCAGTGTTTGCAGACTGACCAAAAGCAAGGCAGCTGCTGCTGGAGTCTGCATGTGTTCACTTAAGAACACTTTAAGTCTTCCTTTAAAAAGTGGAACGACTTGAATGTGGTGAAGGCTGGTTGGAAAGGTACAAAGGCTTGGTCTGAAGGGCTGTGCCTCTTCCTCAGTGTGGACATTCATTTCACAGAGTCACAGACTGCACTGGGCTGGAAGGGATGCTCAAATCTCACCTTGTCCAACCCCCCTTCGGTCAGCAGGGACACTTCCAGCTAGAGCAGGCTGCCCAGGGACACTTCAAGTCTGATCTTGGATGTCTCCAGAGATGGGCCCTCAAACAAATCCCTGGGCAACCTGTTCCAGTCTCTCCCCACCCTCACTGTACAGAACTTCCTCCTGATGTCCAACCTAACCCTGCCCTGCTCCAGTTCCAAACCATTGCCCTTGGCCTACCCTCACAGGCCCTTCTGAACAGTCCCTTCCCAGCTTCCTGCAGGTCCCCTTCAGATATTGAAATTCAGCTCTAAGATCTCCCTGGAGCCTTCTTTTCTCCAGGCTCAACAGCCCCAAATCTCTCAGCCTGTCCCCGCAGGGGAGGTTCTCCAGCCCTCTGAGCACCTTTGTGGTCCCCTCTGGACCTAGTCCAGCAGGTCCATGTCCTTCCTGTGTTGGAGCCACACAGCTGGACACTGCTGCAGGTGAGGTCTGAGCAGAGCAGAGCAGAAAGGCACAAGCCCCTCTCTCCACGCTGCTTCTGATGCTGCCCTGGATGCAACTTCCTCTCATCAAATGTGATAATTACTTTACAATCAGATTTGATTTTACATTAACTGTGGAGATGTGTTTGCAGCAGGACCACGCAATGGTGCTCAGCAGGATACACTCTTGCTCAGATCTCACTGAATGGCACATTCCTGCAGTGTCACAGGAATCAGATCTGGCTTTGCATATGTTAATTTACTCATCCTTTGCTCTTCCACACAGACCTCAGCTCCCCTGCTGCTGCACAGCAGGACGCTCTACTCACCAGCAACACCGTCCCCATGTACAGAGCATTCCGAGGTAGGTTGCAAAGACTTGATTCATTTGGGTTAATCTTACATAGTGATGTTAAAATAGGCCAAGGACTTCAGTCGTTGCTGCAGGATCCAGATCTTGAGCACAGGCACTCACACCATGCCGGAGTGGGAGGTGTAGGTTTAAACCACAGCACGGTCCTGTCTGACCTCTGCCTAGGTGTGCCTGTTCACTGCTGAATTTGACCTCCATCTCCTGTCCTAACTCCAGATGTTGGCTAGGAAGGCCTTAGGGAAACATCCCCCTGGGGAAGTGCTCAGGGTGGCTGGGAATGGCACATCTCCTTTTTCTCTCCTTTGGAGCAGGCAGGGCAAAGCCTGTAAGCAATGTCCTGGTACAGCGCCTGCTCTGCATCCAGGAGAAAGCCAAACTGGGCACTGTTCATCCTGGCCTATTCTGGGTCAGATGTTTCTGTTATCCAGGTGCAGTAAGCTACACTAACCCTTTCCATCCAGCCTGGCTCACATTTATTCATAAGCACTGATAAGAAACTTTCCACAGCTGCATCTTGTCCTGTTTTATGCTTAGGCCTAGGCTCATTTTCTTAGACACAGGATAGAAAGAAGAACTAAGGAAAGAGCTGCAGGAGAAGCAGTGATGTAGCTACCTCTCTAATGCCTTCAGATCTCATTTGTTCTTCTGCTCATGTCACATAAAGAATAGGGATCCAGAAAACCTAAGTGGCTGTAACCCTCCAAATAAGGACATTACAAGCCCCTCAGTTTTACAAGGAAAAATCGACAGGAGGTTAAGTCTTACAGGAAGCTACTCTGGACCACAAGCAAGAGGTGAATCAACAGGGGATGCTCTCAGCCTCCCAGACCCATCTGGGCTTTCTGCCTTGACAGCTGTAAATATTCAAACAGCCTCACTAGCTTGTATCCTACAGTGTATTTTCCTAGAGTCACCCAATGGTTTGGGTTGGAAAAGCCCTCTGAGATCACCAGGTCCAACCATTGACCCAGCCCCACCAGGGTCACTGAGCCACACCCTGAGGTGCCATGGCCACATGTCCTTTGAGCACGAAGCTGCTACAGCCACATTTTCTCCAACAGCATCTGTGAAAGCAGCCAAGTTCCCTGGTGACATTTGGCATGGGTTCTGCAGAGTCACTCTCCGGTGCTGGGTGTCCTCTCACGAGTCCATTACCATAGCTCCTAGGCACTGGCACAGCAGCAGCTGCTAGCAGATACACTAGGAATGAAGGACCTCTGAGCGCTAGAACTGTATCTTCAGCTGCTGGAGACGGTCCAGAGGAGGACCACAAAGATGATCAGAGGGCTGGAGAACCTCTCCTGTGAAGACAGGCTGGAAGTTGGGGTTGTTTAGCCTGCGGAAGAGGAGGCTCAGGGAGGCCTTACAGCCTTCTGGGGTAACACACATTTTGTCTAACAAAGAGCTGCTTTTATAAGCAGCTTAGTTTGGAGCTTTTCACTATTCACCTGTGAAAAAGGAAATCTCTGATTTTGACTTAGTGCTGAAATAGCTTCAAAATTCTGTTCAGTGTGGTTCTGTTGTCTTCTGCTGGCAGACATCTGGGACCATTTCCATCATGTGCTTCTCCGGGAGTACACTAGAGAAAGGAATGGAGTAAATGTGGTCAGTGGACCAGTGTTTGATTACAATTATGATGGCCACTTTGATGCTTCTGATGACATCAAGCAGTAAGTATGTGGGTAAGCCAGAAGGCAAAGTCCAGATGATCTCCTGCTGTATTTTCACACAAATGAATTTCTGTTCCCTAAGAACAAGAAACAAGGAGAACAGAGGGTTCTTGCTACAGTGCTACAGCCACTGCTGCTCATACACCACCAAACACTCCTGCAGATACAGAACTGTAGCAGCTGAAGTTCCAGTAAAGAGAAAGAAGCTTTGCAGTTAGAATCACAGAACCACAGAACTGTGGAGGTTGAAAGAGACCTCTGAGCTCATCCAGTCCAACACTGCCCCAGAGCTCACAACCCTGCCACTGCTGCCAACCACTGCCACTAAACCACCTCCCTCAGCACCACATCCAGGCAGCTCTGAAACCCACAGGGATGGGCACTCCAGCACCTCCCTGGGCAGCTGTACCAGTGCCTGAGAACCCTTGCTGGGAAGAAATTGTTCCTGATATCCAACCTGACCCTCCCCCGGCACAACTTGAGGCTGTTTGCTCTTGTCCTGCCACTTGTTACATGTGAGAAGAGACCAACCCCTACCTGGCTCTAACCTCCTTTCAGATAGCTGTAGAGAGCAATGAAGTCTGCTGTCAGCCTCCTCGTCTCCAGACTAACCACCCCCAGGTCCCTCAGCTGCTCCTCAGAGGACCTGTGTTCAAGGCCTTTCACCAGCTGTGTTGCCCTTCTCTGGACACACTCTAACCCCTCAATGTCCTTGCAGTGAGGGGCCCAAAACTGAGCCCAGTATTTGAGGTGTGACCTTACCAGTGATGAGTAAAGGGAGACAATCCCATCCCTAGACCTGCTGGCCTGACTATTCCTGATCCAAGCCAGGATGCTGATGGCCTTCTTGACCAGCTGGGCACACAGTGACTGAGGCTTAGGCTACCCTGTGTGTCATTACACAGTCACAGCTGTCTCTGCACACAAGCACAAGCAAAGAGCAGCACTTTGTTTTCCAAGCCTGGACCAAGATGTTTAGGGCTCTCAGCTGAAATGATGGCAGGATAGACACAGCCTGAGTACACAGGAGATACTCAAGCACTGTTTTCTCCCTTCCATATTGCACTTCACTCAGCTGTTTGCTGTTTCTCCCTCTTTTCTCAATCTGTTTTATCCAGACTTCTGTGTTTGCCTTTACTGAACCATGTCACTGGGAATGTAAAACGTAAAGTTCCTGAGTGAGACCTTCTCATAGCTCTGCCTTGCACAGGTCACTTGAAGGTCTGACAGCTTCTAGGTACCTTTTAGTAGCATAACAAAATACATCTGAAAATTCATCTGTATGCAGAAACAGGGACAAGAGAATACTTGAACTAAAAACCAAAGTTCTAAAGAAGAGAACTGTAAAAGATTAAGCCAAATGTATGTTAGTGAATGAGGGCAGAAAGAGGAAGAATCAGAACAGGAACAAACAAAATAGATTTTCCCAAATATAGGGGAAATGACAGTAAGAAGTACTTCTGTAGCAGGGAGGTGCTGGGAAACCTGCACAGCTGAATCTGTCCCTGGAGATGTTTTATTCAAGGCTAGACTTAATACCACATCTGTCAAAGATGGTTTGGTATGGGAAAATCAGCTCTGCCACCAAGTAGGAGGGTGGCAGGGAGGAGAGACTGGGACTTCCTCCCAACTAGAGTGCTGGCATGCCCAGCTGGCCACATAATGTCCATTATGGTTTGGAACAAGCACCTCGGCTTCAGCAGGGTTAGTCAGTCACAGTGCTGATGGTGTTGGGTGTTGTGAATGCTGCAGATGTGCAGCACATCTGGGAAGCAGTCATCTCCTCCTGAGTCAGTGCACACCAGTGACCATGCTCCTGGAGCAGCCAGGCCAGGGAGGCAGAGCCTTTTTCACTCAGGTGTGCTGCACTGGTTTCTGGAGCACGGCCACAGCTCAGCACTGCTGTTTCTTGCTGGCATGGAACCGGAAGCTAATTTTCTCATCACTTTACTCCAGTTTCATGTGGTTGAAGTAGCGCAAAAACATCTCCAGATGTCCTTTGGCTTTGGCAAAGTAGAGTGTTGACCAGGTAAGTAATCACAGGCTCACAGAGTCCCCTGGCTGGTGAAGCTCATCGTGGCCAACCAGGACCTAGCACCTCCCTGTACACAACTCTCAGACCGTGGCCCTAAGCTCCCCATACAAACGTCTCTGAAGCACCTCCAGGGATGAAACCCTTTTGATTTCCTTAGCACTACTGGCACATGAGTGCCTGGCTGTAGGTGAGGCAGACCGTGGGGCTGTCTGTCCCATCAGGTCTTCCTTCCAGACAGTGAGAGATGTGTGCTGAGCTCTCTGAATGCCCAGCGGCAGCAGTGCTTCAGTGACTGCCATCCACACCACCCCCTCATGAGTGCTTGTCTTGCAGGCATGTGACCAACACCCAAATCCCTGTCCCAACCCACTACTTTGTGGTGCTGACGAGCTGCAAGAACAAGTCCTACACTCCACTGAACTGTTCAGGCTCCTTAGATGCTTTGTCTTTTATCATTCCTCACCGACCTGACAACTCTGAAAGCTGTGCTGTAAGTACAGTGCCCTGCTGCCGCGGGGCAGGGAGCCTTGGGAAGTCATCTGGAGACCTTCAGAAGTCTAAGTAGCTAATTAATTGTCCGTGAGCTGCGAGAGAGTTGAGAGCTAAAGTGGTGATTAGGAGAGCGAGATGGTTCCGCACAGGCAGCTGGGAACTAATGAGGTGCAAGGAGGAAAGGAGGATTTGAGAAAAGGACATGGAAATATCACCTGAGAAGGACTGAGAACAGCAGCACAACCAACAAAGTGAGGAGAGAGCTTCATGGAGGGCTGCAGGGTAAAATTACTCCAGGTGTTCTCAGGGGACTTGGAGTGTTACTCCTTTCAGTGTAGCCAGAAGAATTCTTTCAGTCCTTTGTTCCAGCTTCATCAGCAGGCATTTGGGTGGGGTTCATAGAAGTAAAGAATGGCTCAGGCTGGAAGGGACCTCAGAGATCATCTACTCCAACCTCCTTCCCACGGGCAAGGACACCTCTCAATTAGACTTGGTCGCTCAAGGCCACATCCAGCCTGGCCCTGAACCCCTCCAGGGAGGGGGCACGCACAGCCTTTCTGGGCAACCCCTTCCAGCATCTCGCCACCCTTGTGCTGAAGACCCTCTTCCTTAGATCCAGTCTAATCCCTAAGTGCAAGATGTGTTGGGAAACCTTGAAGAGGTTTAACTAACTGGAGGCCCTTAGTCTGTTAAACCAGTTCATGGAGTCCTCACAGAATCACAATACAGCTTGGCTTGGGAGGGACCTTCAATATCATCCCGTTCCAATCTCCTGCCTTGGGCAGGGACACCTCCCACTAGAACAGGTTGCCCAAAGCCTGATCTTAAACACTTCCAGGGATGGGGCACCCCTGGGCAACCCATTCCAGCATCTCACCACCCTCACTGTAAAGAATTTCTTCTTAATGCAAGCCCAAATCTCCTCTGCTCCAGTTTCAAACCATTGCCTCTTGCCCTGTCACCACAGGCCCTTCTGAACAGTTCTAGTTAGGACCCTGCTGGTTGTCTAACACCATCCCCAAGCAGCAGAGTACCTTCCACGTGTGAACATGATACTGGTTTGTCTTGGCAGGGAAATCAAACAGCTGCTGAGTGGGTTGAAGAAAGAGTTTGGGCTCACTCTGCACGTGTGCGGGATGTGGAGCTGCTGACAGGGCTGGACTTTTACCAGGAAGGAGAGGAAGCCGTCTCAGAGATCTTAAAGCTCAAGACAGTTTTGCCAGTATTGGGGACTGGAACTAACTGAGTGGCTGTTGAAAACATGGCAGTGCCTGGAAGAAAGCAAATCCAAGTGATTGAACTTTGTCCTTTGCTAACTCTGCCAGAAACAGGACTTCTGCTCCTCTCCAGAGAAACAGGCAGAGGAGCTGATTGGGTCCTCCACGTTTGTGTTCTTTGCTCAGGTGTTTTGTGCCAGCAATGAAAATCATCTAAACTAAGTCACAGAGTCACAGGTTGCATTGGGCTAGAAGGGGCTCTCAAAGGTCATCATGTCCAATCCCCTGCAGGCAGCAGGGACACCTCCAGCTACAGCAGGCTGCCCAGGGACACATCAAGTCTGCAGGGATGAGGCCTCAAGCCTGTGCCAGTCTTTCACCACTCTCACTGTGCAAAACGTCCTCCTGATGTCCATCCTAACTCTGCCCTGCTCCAGTTTCAAACCATTCCCTCCAGCCTAACACCACCACAGCCCCTCCCCAGGTTTCTTTTAGGTCCCCTTCAGGTACTGGAAGGCTGCTCTGAGGTCTCCTTGGAATCTTCTCTTGGCCAGTCTGGACAACCCCAACTCTCTCAGGCTTTCCCCACAGGGGAGGTGCCCCAGCACCATCTTTGTGGCCTCCTCTGGACCCAGTCCAGCAGGCCCAAGTCTCTCTTGTGTTGAGGACCCCAGGCTGTCAAAACAGAGTATTTTGTCAGCAGTGGTGTCAATAAAGTCTGCAAAAGGCACAAGTTAGAGACCCCCCCAGAAGTGTCCTTGTATACAAAATATTTCTCTGATGGAACTGGGAAGTGAAGCAGTTTAAGAAGAGTGTGGGGGGTGTTTTCCTTGGGATTTCTCAGGGGGTTCTGATTACCTAACACTAATATGTCCTGTAATGCTCTCAATGGCTCTTCCTTCCCTACTGAGTTACCTGCAAACTGCCATGTGAAACCCACATTCATCAAAGTTTGCACACCATGGGGATGCCCTCAGTGCTCTCCCCTGGGGGCTAACTCATTGTGCACTGAAGTCAGAGTCTGTCAGAAAGCAGGGACACTCTGTGCTCTTCACAGGTCTCAAAGCACTCTGCACGGGATTGTTCCCGTGCACTTGGCATTGGTGAGGCCACACCTGGAGCACTGTGTTCAGTTTGGGGCACCTCAGTACAGGAGGGACATTAAGAGGCTGGAGTGGGTGCTAAGTTCTTTTATTTCCTTAAACACAACCTCCCAGCTTTTGTTTTTCCTTGCCCTTAGTTCTGCCCTTTAGCAGTCAGGCTTCAGGCAAGGTATCCACAGGAAGATGAGTGCCCACAACAGCCACTTGCAGTGTAAGAAGGAGGACAAACCTGGCCAGAGCTCTCACTTGAGGGCTAGCTTGGGTGTGTTGTGCAGCTGACTGCAAACCAGCAGAGAAGATTTTCCTTATGTTGGAGTGGAATTTCCTTGTGTCTCAGTTTGTGCCCACTGCCTCTTGTCCTACCACTGGGCACCACTGGAGAGAGTCTGGCTCCAGAGCCTGGCTTCTTCCTCCTTACATCCTCCTTTCATCTTTTCATAGACATTGATAAGATCCTCTGGGGCTGAGCTGCCCCAGCTCTTGGCCTTGCCCTGGAGAAGAGAGGCTCCAGTTCCTTAGCCAGTCTAGCAGCCTCCACTGGACCTTCTCCAGTATGTCTCTCTTGAACTGGGGAGCCCAGCACAGGGCCCAGCACAGAGATGTAGCCTCACTGGCACTGAGTAGAGGGGAGGGAGAACCTCCCTTGCCCTGCTAGCATCTTGTCCAACCTACAGGCAGCAGGGACACCTCCAACTGGAGCAAGCTGCTCAGGGACACATCAAGTCTGACCTTGAATGTCTTCAGGGCTGGGACCTTCACCACCTCTCTGGACAGCATGTTCCAGTCTTTCACCACCCTCACCATGTAGAACTTCCTCCTGACGTCCAACCTAAACGACCCTGCTCCAGTTTATGTCTGGCTGTGAACTCTTGCTGGTGGCAGAACACAAGCCTGTTGATCTGTAGTCAGGATGAGTTTGCCCTGAGTCCTGCCCTTCAGATGTGCCAGACCTCTGTGTGTGAGCAGCTCACCACCACTCAGCACAGATGGGGCCTGTAGCAGCTGCTGTAAATAAAAAATGCTCCTTTTGAGCAACCAAAAAACCTTCTCATAAGGACCACGGGAAGCAGCAATCTTTTTGTGCTTCTTTTGGTATCACAAGCAGAACATAGCACTGAATGGAACCAGCGCCCCAGGGGAAGAAAGAGGAGTGCTGAGGGGACGCAGTTTGGGCAGGAAGGCTCCGCTTGCTTTGCAGGCAGCCAGGGAATGCCACTGCCAGCTCTGCCCTTCTGCTTTGGAGTCCTTCTTCCCACTGCTGTTTGTTTTGGGGAGGAAAGCTGACAGGTCTGTGTCTCCCAGAGCTACAGCTGTGAATCCCATCTCTGTCTCCTCCAGCCCATCGGGAGGGTGTTCTCACCCAGCAAGAATGCACAACGTGCTTCACAGAGAGGAGCTGCTGTCCGTGCCTCTGGAGGAGCTCCTCCTCAGATCCAGGCAAAAGGATGAGTTTAGGGCATCTGGGAGCAGATTCTCCTGCAGCTGCAGACTCCAAAGGGATTGCAGCTCTCCTTCCCAGTCTTGCCTAAGGGCCATTGTCCACATCTCCCCACCTTATATTCCTTCACCTGAGTGATGCTGCGGATCTCTCCCCAGCATGCTTAAGCACTTCAGATTAGCCTCCAGTTCCAAGGGGGAAGAAAGGCAGAGAAAAAGCTTTGCCTGAATGCAGGCAAAACAGAGAGTATCCACGTTCCAGCTGCAGACCCATGGGAAAGGTGAGTTCCAACTGTTGCTGCCTCTAATTCTTTCCACAGAATGAGAACTCTTGCCTCATTTCCTTTCCCCAGTCAGGAGCTGGAGCACATTTTGTGTGGTATGAGACCGAGTTTTATGAGTAGTGCAGAATGCCGGGAAGAGTTTTGCTGCACAGACACAGAGGATGTGGTGCACATGGGCTCATCTCAGGCTGCTCTCTGGAAATGTTTAATTATGAACATTAACAGCCACTTTCAGGCTCTGCTTGCCATACCAAACCTGCCTCTGCTGGTTTGGCAGTGCATACCTCCTGGAAGCATGGTTCTTGCAGGCACAGTCTATACCAGTGGTCTGGAGGGGGGAACTCAGTGCACCCTCAGTAAGCTTGCAGATGACACCAAATTGGGCAGGAGTGCTGATCTGCTGGAGAGCAGGAAGGCTCTACAGAGGGACCTGGCCAGTCTGGATCCATGGGCTGAGCCCAGTGGGATGAGATTCAACATGGCCAAGTGCTGAGTCCTGCACCTGGGTCACAGCAACTCCATGAACACTCCAGGCTTGAGGCAGAGTGGCTGAAACTGCCCATCAGAAAAGGACCTGGAGGTGCTTGTTGACAGCAGGTGAACATGAGCCAGCAGTGCCCAGATGGCCAAGAAGGCCACCAGCATCCTGGCATGGTCAGCAATGGCATGGCCAGCAAGACATGGGAAGTGATTGTGCCCCTGGACTGGGCACTGGTGAGGCAACATCTTCAATCCTGAGTTCAGTTTTGGGTCCCTCACTCCAAGAAGGACATTGAGGAGCTGGAGCAGGTCCAGAGAAGGGCAACAAAGCTGGGGAAGGGTCTGGAGAACTAGGCTGGGGAGGAGCAGCTGAGGGAGCTGGAGGTGTGCAGTGTGGAGAAGAGAAGGCTGAGGGCAGAGCTCATTGCTCTCTGCAGCAACATGAGAGGAGGCTGCAGTGAGGTGGGGGGTGGGTTCTGCTCCCTTATCTCAGGTGATAGGAGGAGAAATGGCCTGAAACTGTGCCAGGAGAGGGTTAGGTTGGAGAGAAGGAAAGATTTCCTTGCTGCAAGAGTGGTCAGGGATTGGCACAGGCTGCCCAGGGAGGCAGTGGAGTCCCCATCCCTGGAGGTGTTCAGGGAAGGTGTGGCCATGGCACTTGGGGACAGGGTTTAGCAGCCATGATGGCGCTGGGCTGCTGGTTGGACTGAATGATCTCAGAGGGCTTTTCCAACCAAACAGTTCTGTGGTGCTCTGGAGTGACAGCAAACAGCAAGCTGCCTGGTGGGAAGGCAGAGAAGGAGGTGGCAGTGAGGCTTGTTTCAAAAAGGACTGGGACATTTCCCTAGGAGGCTGTGGGCTGAGGAGGGCAGGACTGGCCACTGAGCCCTGTCTGGAGCTGTCCCACAAGATGGGTACATGAAGTCTTGTTGAGTTTCTACTCTTTAGGCAGTGTGGCATTGGCTCTGCCTTCCAGCATCCTCCTTTTCCCATGGCTCCTACTTCTCATTTTTCTAACTCCAGTGTCTGTCTTTTCCTCCTCCCAGCCCCATTTCTCCCCAGCAGCTTCTCCAGGAAAGTGTTCCCAGTTCTATCTCCAACTTTAGCATTGGCCCAAGTGATTTCATGCCACCCAAACTCCCTAAAGGATTACTTTGGAATCAAGGCAGTGCATGAGCTCCTTGCTCAGGCTGTGGGACTGTGACCACAGCCACCCATGCTTTCTCAGGCCACAAGCCCTGCTCCTTCTGCACTCAGGACTTGCAGGAGGCTTCGAGTGAAAGTGATGAGTTTAGTCATCAACACCAGTGGCTTTTGGCAAAGGAGAGGAGGAGCTGTGGCAGCCCTAGAAATCATCATTTTCAGTAACAAGAGGCTTTGACACCACTGAGACTGTTCCCTGCAGTACTGATGTCACCCAAACATCATTCTGTGGGTGAGACAACCCTTGAAGGACTTGTGGCTGACAACAGAGTGGAGTTGCTGTATGAGAGATACTGAAAACCTGAACAGATCAAAGCAGGATCTGTGCCCTTTGTTATCTGCACGGGTTACACAATCACAGACCCACAGAATGGTTCAGGTGAGAAGGGACCTCAGAGATCATCTACTCCAACCCCTTGCCATGCCCAGGGACACCTCTCCACTAGACTCAGCTGCCCAAGGCCTCATCCAGCCTGGCCTTGAACACCTTCAGGGAGGAGGCAGCCATAGCCTCCCTGGGCAGCCTGTGCCAGAGTTTAAGCACCCTCCTACTGGAGAACTTCTTCCTCAGCTCCACTCTAACCCTGCTGGGCCTCAGCTTCAAACCATTGCCCCTTGGCCTGGCTCTAGACACCCTCAGCACAAGTCCCTCTGCAGCCTTCCTGCAGGATCCCTTCAGGCACTGGCAGCAGCTCTGACGTGCCCCTGGAGCCTTCTCCTCTGCAGGCTGCACCCCCCCAGCTCCCTCAGCCTGTGCTCACAGCAGAGCTGCTGCAGCCCTGGGCTCATCTTTGTGGCCTCCTCTGGTCTCACTCCACAGCTCTGTGTCCTTCTCATGCTGCGGACAGCAGAGCTGGAGGCAGGGTTGGAGGTGAGGTCTGAGAGGAGCAGAGCCAAGGGACACAATCCCCTCTCCTGCCCACACTGCTCTAGCTGCAGCCAGCACACAGCTGCCTGCTGGGGTGCATGAGGGCACTGCTGGCTCCTGGGGAGCTGCTCAGCACCCAGCACCCTGGAAGCAAGCACATGGAAGGCCACATCTGTATTTCACTGCTGGAGCAACATCTGTTCCATATGAACATAGTGAAATGTCAGCAAAACCAGATTCAGTTTTGAAAATATCCAGAGTGATATTTCAAGACTGAAGCCCAAATGGAGCCCAGAGACAAGTGGAGTCCCTCAGGGACCAGCACAGGGACCTGTCTCGTTCAGTGTCTCTGTTAGGGACACAGGCAGTGGCATTGAGGCAGCCTCAGCACCAAGCTGTGTGGTGAAGCTGACAGCTGGAGGGAAGGATCCTTCCAGAGGGACCTGCACAGGCTGCAGAGCAGGGCCCAAGCCAAACACATGAGGTTCAACAAGACCAAGTACAAGGTCCTGCAGCTGGGTTGGGGCAATCCAAGCCACTGACACAGGCCTGAGAGCAGCCCTGAACAAAAGGCCTTAGTGGATGAGGAGCTCAACATGAGCCAACAGTGTGCTCTGGCAGCCCCTCAGAGAGCAACCAGAGCCTGGGCTGCAGCAAGAGCAGTGCAGGCAGCAGGGCGAGGGAGGGGATTCTGCCCCTCTGCACTCTCTGCTGAGACCCCACCTGGAGCACTGTGGCCCAGTTCTGGAGCCCCTGGGACAGGAAGCATCTGGAGGTGCTGGAAGGTGTCCAGAGGAGGGCCACGAGGGGATCAGAGGGCTGGAGCTGCTCTGCTGTGGGGACAGGCTGAGGGAGTTGGGGCAGTTTGGTCTGCTTGGCTCTTTGTTTCTGTTCATGTCACAGGGCACTGGGACTCTGCTGCTGCTGTGCCAGCCCTGCCTGGGGTGGCTGCTTCATGCCCCCACCGCCGGCAGCACAGCTGCACTTCTCCACGCCTTCTGTGGAGCTCAGCACCATGCCCTGCCCACAGAGACATGCAAAGTCTGCCAGCTTGGCTGCCAGGGGCCACTGCGGCTGGTTCTCAGCCCAGCACAGCATGCACGATGAGGGCAGAAGTGGTGGAGGCCTGGCATCACAGAGCTGGCCTCCTCCCAGCTGCCCAGGCAGCAGGACAGCAGCTCTGCAGCCCCCTGGCCACGATCCCCAGGTGCTGCAGCATCCAGGGCTCTCTGGAAGGCCTCTCTAAGCTCTGCTGCCCACACACAGCACTGGGAGGGGAGGGACAGGAGGGGATAGAGGTGATGCCTCCTGCAGTCCACCTCCTCCTCTCTCCAGCGCTGCTGAAGTCAGACCTGGTGCTCTGCAGAGCAGGAGACTCCACAACCTCTCTGGGCAGCCTGCTCCAGGCCTCCAGCACCCTCACACTGACAAAGGCTCCCCTCCTGTTCCCCTGGCACCTCCTCTGCTCCAGCTTGCCCCCAGTGCCCCTTGTGCTGCCCTTGGCCACCCCTGGGCAGAGCCTGGCTGCATCCTCCCGACACTGCCCTGCACATCTTTAGCACAGCACTGAGGGCAGCCCTCAGGCTCCTCGGCTGCCAGCTCCCAGCTCCCTCACAGCCTCAGCCCAGCCTCACAGGAGAGCTTCCACTGCCTGCAGCAGCTTTCATCAGTTTCACCAGGACTAAACACCTGACGAAAATATTTTCTTGTTTGGGCTGGAAGGACCTTGAAGATCATCCAGTTCCAACCACCTGCCATGGACACCTCCCACCAGCCCAGCTTGCTCAAGGCCTCGTCACCTCCATGCAGGAGCATCCACAGCCTCCCTGGGCAACCTGTGCCAGTGTCTCACCACCCTCACTCTCAACAATTTCTTCCTCATCTCCACTCTCACTCTCCCCTCTCCCAGCTCAAAGCCATTGTCTCTCATCCTGGCACTCCCAACCCTGTTCAAAAGTCCCTCCCCAGTCCTCCTGTAGTCCCTTCAGGTACTGGAAGGCTGCTCTGAGGTCTCTCTGGAGCCTTCTGCAGACTAAACAGCTGCATAGGAGAGGCTGCAGCCTCTGATCACCAGTGCAGGGCACTGCACTCATCTGTTTCTTTGGGAACTAGCATGAAGTCTCTGGCAGGGTCTCTGCTGCTGAATCATAGAATCACAGAATATCAGGAGCTTGAAACGACTTTGAAGGATCATCCAGGCCAACCCCTGCCAGAGCAGCAGCACCCAGAGCAGATCACACAGGAACACATCCAGGCAGCTCTGGAATCTCTCCAGAGAGGGAGACTCCACAGCCCCCCTGGGCAGCCTGTGCCAGGGCTCTGCCACCCTCACAGGGAAAAAATTCCTCCTCATGTTTCCATGGAACTTCCTCTGCCTCAGCTTCCACCCATAATCCCTGCTGCTTTTTGGCCTAGGTGTATTATGCCTGACCCAGTCATCATCAAGGCCTCATCCAGCCTGGCCTTGAACACCTCCAGGGGTGACGTGTGCACAACTTCTCCAGGCAACGTGGAGTTAATCGTCCTTTATAAACTCCCAGATCGTTTATGTCAAGTGTTTTAGCAAACTCTTTTCTGCAGTTGTCTACATCAAGCTACATGAACAATTCCTTACATGGACACAGCACCGCCAGATGATCCTCAGCTGGCAGAGACAGATTTGCTCATACTGTGTTTGCTTCCCTTGCCAAAAGTTGTTTGTGCCCAGTTCCTCAGCAGTCCCTTGCGCAGGAAGAAGTCTGCATTAGTCAGCAACTCCTGGCTGAGCATCACTCACCAAAGGATGTGGAGTGCAGACTCTGGACCAGTGCTGCCTTCTCATACCTGCTCTTTCTGCTAGGACCAGAAAGCTGGGGTCGGGAGGGGGAAGGTGAATGGCACAAAAAGCAAGAGGATGAAATTAAGCAGGCCAAGAACTCCAGAGAAAAGCTACAAAGCTCTTTTATTTTCCTTTTTTTCCTACTGATTTGTTTTTTATAAGCAGATCTAAAGGGTGAACCTCCTGGGCTTTTATTGCAGCTCTTACAGGATGTTTCTTTAGACTGTCACCACTTAAAAACCAGCATGTTCAACCAAATCAAACTATATATTTTAAGGGAGGTGGAATTGACTCAACCAGGATGTTAGTGGTGTCTAAAAGTCATTTTATCCTCTCCCCAGAAAGAACCATGATATATTTTTAGTGGGTGTTTATTTTTGTCTAGGGTTCCGTTTTCGCGGAAGGTTCCAAGAGCAATATGAAGCAGATCATCTGGCCACAGTTTGCAAGTCACTGGTGAAACAGTTTGTCTCAGGCTAGCTGGTTAAGCTCCTGAACTGCTTCTCTCTGGATGGTATCTAACACTTTCAGGCTGGCAGTTTACCCCGGGGTTGCTGCACTTGGTCATTCTGCTCTTATTCTGAATTGCACCAGAGAAAAGACTCAGAGAAAGCTCCTCAACCGCCCTGCCAGCTGACACCGGGACAATGGCAAAGCACTTGTGCTAAGGCTTTTCTGTGGTAGTTATCCTCTAGACTTGTTTGGTGTGCCAAGAAGGCCACTGGCATCCTGGCTTGGGTCAGAAGCAGGGTGGGCAGCAGGGACAGGAGGTGCCCATGCCCCTGTGCTCAGCACTGCCCAGGCCACCCCTTGTGTGCTGTGCTCAGCTCTGGGCCCCTCACTGCAGGAAGGACACTGTTAGGGGCTGCAGCCTGTCCAGAGCAGGGCAGTGAGGCTGGAGAAGGGCCTGGAGCAGCTGGGGGTGAGGAGGGCCTGAGGGAGCTGGGGGTGTGCAGGTGCAGGAGAGAGGGCTGAGGGCAGAGCTCATTGCTCTCTGCAGCTCCCTGCAGGGAGGCTGGGACGAGGAGGGGGCAGCCTCTGCTGCTTGGTGGCAAGGGACAGGAGCAGAGGCAATGGTTCCAAGCTGCCCCAGGGGAGGCTCAGGCTGGAGCTCAGGGAATATTCTGCTCTGGAAGGTGTGGGACCCGAAGTGTTTCGCTGGCTCGAACAGCGCCAGTGAGGGTCAGGGAGCTGCAGGGGACTGGAGGAGGCCGCTGGGCTGCGCTCCGCCTTCCCCGCCGCCGCCCCGCACCGCTGCTCTGCGCGGCCCCAGGGCTCTGCCTCCTGCCGATGCCTGCAGGGCACACCTGGCGCCAGGCACGGCCCCGCTGCCCGCCTCCCGGACCCAAGCTCCGCCGAGGAAGTTGGATGTGCCCCTGCGACACTGGCAGCATTTTCAAGCCAGGGAAACGGTGATCTCCCTTCACTTCTCACTCCCATTTTCCCTCCGCTCCGGTTCAACCCACTTCAGCAGTCATTTGCTGTCGTTTCACCTTCATTTGCTCCAGAGGAACTGTATGAACCTTGGCACGGCTATCCCAAGCCCCTGCTGACCAGGGTTGGTAAGAGGAGGACGTGGCCTTAGCAGAAGAGTTCTCAACCATTGGCACAGGCTGCCCAGAGCAGCGCTGCAGTCACCATCTCTGGGGGTGTTCAAGCAGCACGGACCTGGTGCTTAAGGACAGGGTTTAGTGTTGAGCCTTCAGCACTGAGTCGAGGGTTGGATTGGATGAGCTTGGAGGGCTCTTCCAACTGGATGTATTCTGGGATTCTGTGGTCCTGTGTTGCTAATCATGGTGATGCTCATGGACAGCAGGCTGGCTCGTAGGGAAGCTCTGTGCCATGCTTAAACCATGAAGCAAACAGCTAGACAAGTCCTTATCTTTTAAACCTCAAATCCTGTTTTTAGCCTAGCCTGTGTAGAAAGAGGTCCAGAGTTTGCTTTGAACTGCTCTCCAAGGAGGACAGGGATAGGGCAAGCAGTTCCTTAAGATGAAGTAATGGTGAACTTTAGTTGACAGAAGTCACTGCCCGTGTTCTGGTTTAGCAATCCACCATGCCCCATGGGCTTTCACAACATGGACAAACAGTTGTGAAACAAGGAACACTTCAGGCATAGCTCCATGATCCTCTTGATGTTCTTAGAAAGCAATGGGAGTGTCTAAGAGGACTCTCTAAATGCAGATCAGCTTTTCCACAGACCCACATAGATTGGTTTCCTCTGGAGACAAGCCATAGAGTCTTTGCCTGATGCCTCACAGAGACCTTTTCTCTGCCTTCTGTCACAGCCCTCTTCACTACCAGTCTGTAGTATAGGAGCCCCAGCCCTGTCTGACATCTCTCAAACACGAGGAAATCCAACTCAGCAGCTCTCAGATCAATCAGGAAGACCAGCCTGGTAAGGAGCCTGCTTCTCACCGTGACCTGGGCTCTCACCAGGTCGAAAAAGGAGCTGGCCAGTTGGTGCAGGTAACAAGGTGAGATGAATCCCAGGCACTGGCAGGACACCTCAGCAGCACCACTGCCCTTCTAATCCCTTCAGTCAGTGCTTTGCTTAGCAAACCCCTACATGTCAGCAAGCCCTGACATTGCTCAGCTTCTCCACTAATTATTGGCAGAAGATATTAATGGAGTGGTTTTCAGGATGCAAGGTAAATGTGGCTCTGCTCCTCTCCATGTGTGAGCTTGCAGTGTCACAGGGCATGCCAAACACCTCGCTTTTTAGAAGCTCTATGTGCAGAGCACTCACAAGTAATCATTAATTGTGCCCTAACTATGTAAATGCCAAACCTCTGCACGGCTTACAGGGAAGGCATTTGGAAGAACAGTTTTATGAAGGCTCCAAGGCAGTAATTTGCTCCTTCTTCCCCTTTACGGTATAAACCCCCATGCTCAAGCACATCAGGTTTAGCTGGTGCAAGGGCTCAAGCATGTGAACCAATTTCCAATTTCTTTCTTTCTTAGTTTCTTTCTCAGCTATTGATGCTTTTCTCACACTTTGTGTCCCCTAGATCATTGAAAGGTGGACACAAAGGCAGAAAGTTGGTTTCAACTAGTCATAAAGACTGGCAACGATCAAACAGGCAGCTGGACAGGGCTTCCCAGTGCCCAGCAGCCAGCCTAGCAGCTGGGTGCTCTTCTGCCACTGCTGAGATAATGATGCTGATGATCAACAGCTGCACCCTGTGTCCAAAGCAACATAGGAGGTTGTGGATGCCCCTCCCTGGAGGTGTTCAGGGCCAGGGTGGAGGAGGCCTTGAGCAACCTGGGCTAGTGGGAGGTGTCCCTGCCCATGGCAAGGGTTGGAACTGGATGACTTTAAGATCCCTTCAACCCAAGCCATTCTGTGACTCAATAGCCATGCAGCAGCCACTCAGTCCAAAAGCTCATCCATCCCAATCCCCTGCAGTCAGCAGGGACATCCTCAACTAGAGCAGGTAGCTTAGAGCCTTGTGCAGCCTCACCTTGAATATCTCCAGGGACGGGCCTCAGCCACCTCCCTGGGCAAGCTGTTGCAGTGTTCCAGCAGCGTCCTGGTGCAGAACTTGTTTCTCACATCCAGCGTTGTGTAAGTTTGCTAGCTGTAGATTCCAGCTGGAAATAAGAAGACAGATTCTCACCAGAAATCTCCTGGGACACCTATTGAGTGGAAACTGCAAGGGATAAACAAAAATACCTTTAAAAAAGAGCTTGGTCAGCCTATGAATCAGCCTCAATTCCAGAGCCACCATGCTAACAGGAACTGTCTCAGTGACTCAGTTGGATCTCAATGAATTATGACTACATGAAAGGCAAACCAGGATATTTTCACTGTATCAAGGTAATGCAAGGTCTGTCTGGTGAGACAACGCTCAGGGAGGCTTAGCAGAGATGAACACCAGAAGGCCTCACAGCCAGAGCCTTGAGAAACTTCTGGCTGGGTTTACTGCAATTGAAATAAAGTGTCTGTGCTGTTGAGGGTCTGTGAGCCTGCTCCTGCCATTCAGCAGCCCTAGACCTTGCTCTGCCTTCACTGCTTGAGAATCACATATTCATCACAGAATGGTTTGGGTTGGAAGGGACCTCAGAGCTCATCCAGTTCCAACCTCTGCCATGGGCAGGGACACCACCCACCAGCACAGCTTGCTCAAGGCCTCATCCAGCCTGGCCTTGGACACCTCCAGGCAGGAGACAGCCACAGCCTCCCTGGGCAGTCTGTGCAAGTATCTCACCACCCTTACTGTCAAGAATGTCTTCCTCATCTCCCCTATCCCAGCTCAATGCCACTGTCTCTTGTCCTGTCACTCCCAACCCTTATCAAAAGTTCCTCCTCAGCTCTCCTGGAGCCTCTACAGGTACTGGCAGGCTGCTCTAATGTCTCCCCAGAGCTTTTTCTTCTTCAGGACGAACACCCCCAATTCTCTCTCTGTCTGTCCCCACAGGGGAGGTTCTCCAGCCCTCTGATCATCTTCACAGTCTCCTTTGGCCCCTCCAGCAGTTGCAGGTCCTTCTTGTGTTGGAAGCCCCAGAACTGGAGGCAGTACTGCAGGTGTAGTCTCAGCAGAGAAGCGCAGAGCAGAGAGGCAGAATTCTCTGCTGAACACTGGCACAGCAAAATTGCTCCCTACTTCCCATCCAGCTGTGCCTGTGAGGTTGGCTGTGGGGGTGTGGATGCTTGGAGCCAAAGGCTGTGGGGGTGTGTGTGGGTCCTGTATGCCAAGGGTGGAGTTGCAGTGCAGTTCATCAATAACTCCTTCCTGTATTGACTTTGGTGACTGTTCTGCACAGCACCAGCAAGGATTTGCCAGGGAAAGCCTCTCTGAAATGGAAGGACAGGAGATGCTGTGCTAAGCCTGACAATGTCTCTACAAAGTGGCTTTGAGAAGTCAGGGAAAAAAGGGCTTGGGCAGATCTGCTCATAAAAAGCATAACAGAACTGAGCTGGGTCTCTGTTGTGGTTGGGGTTTGTATGAAACCATTCTGTCTGTATGACACCATTCGGTGGTGTCCCAGCACAGCCTCGCCCGCCAGGCAGTTTTCAGAAGAAGGTTAGGTGCCAGTACACCATCTCCATGACCTCCTTTCAGGCTTCTCCCGAGCTGACAAACAGCCTGAACTCAGAGAGCCCTGGCTGCCTGCCACGCTGCTCTGTGGCCGAGCTGACAGTCCATGGCTGGAGCAGCCTGTAGGCACAAGCTTGTTGCTGGACTTTGCACAGCCTGAGTGTCTTCAAAACCAACCTGCCAGGTGTCCTGTTGCCTTTCCGTCTGCCTGCTCTCCCCATCTGAAAGATGGCTCTGACCTGCGGCAGAGTGCGACAGTTTCTGAAACTGAAAGTTCTCCAAGGACAGGGAATTTTTTCCAGCACAGCATTTCTGCCCTGACTTTCCCCTTCAGCACATCCAAAGCTCAGGCTGTCCTTGTTCTCTTTGCCAAAACCCTATTCCAGCTCCTCATAAGAAAAAAGAGATGTGAATTGTAGTTAGAACAGGGACATAGACTGGGGCAAGGTAGCCTGGCTAAGGAAGGGCTGGAGGATGTGGTAGTTAGTGGATCCGCTCAGGAGCTTTCTTTGCAGAGAAGCTGCCCTGCAGGTCATTCCCATTTCTGTCCACTGAGAGCAGTCAGACAGAAGGTGCAGCAGAAGTGCAGGAGGCCAAAGGCAGCTCAGTGTATCATGAGCTGGATGTGAGATCTAGGGAACTGAGTGGCTGCTGCATGGCTATCAATTGAGTCACAGAATGGCTTGGGTTGAAGGGATCTTAAAGCTCATCCAGTTCCAACCCCTGCCTGGGGCAGGGACACCTCTCACTGGCTGCAGAGAGACTGGGTCCAAAGGCCTGC